>NBIL01044617.1:0-10053 GCA_002752925.1 Viola pubescens var. scabriuscula
GGTTGAACTATTATTTAATTAAAATATTTTAATTTTTAGTGATTAGTTTCGTGCAAGTATTATTAGACTTATTCCAACCGTATGACTAATTATATTTTTTTCAGGTATTTTCTAGACAGGAGATAAATTATGTTCGAGTACGATCGGTCTTCGGAAATTAGTTTATTAAGAGATAAACCTAACAAGCAATACCTTTTTATTTTCAACGATTTATTCAACGATCGATTCCTTCAGTGTTTTAACAACTAACACTATTTAAATTACGCTAATAATGCTATAATGATGATTTCAACATGTTGGATTCTGAGTCTTTTGTAAAATTAGATGCCATTGGCAAGTTGGCAACCACTCCGTCAAAGAATTCAAGGAAAACAAGTACATTTGAATTTTGAAGCAAGTACACGTCAAATATCTTTTATTAGTAAATTAGTAACAAACGAGGCTCTGGCTCTCTATCAAAGAAAGGAGAAAAGAAAACGACAGGTAAACAGAAGTCATGTGCTCCGTCACACTTAATTAAGATAATTAATTGTACTAATTTTGTTGATTAATAAGGTTGGTGAGCAGTAAATTAATGACAGCATTATTTTTCATCAACTGTCTTTTTGCCCTTTGGAAAATTTAAGGTTTAAGAAAACTGAAAAAGACAAGTCAAATTCGATGCTCCAGCTTGTCGTTCAATCCATGTAAAGCCCAGTACAAGGAGACATTCACTCGGTGTATTTAAAAACATCCGTCAAGAGTTGTTTCAACCAATCAGAAACGGGCAAATGTACATTTAAAAAAATCTGCAATGCATTACAAAGACTTAACGGTACACACACAGACACAAAGGTACATATCTAAAGTTACTAGTAGTTTCAAGGATAGAAAAAGTTGTCTTGGGCCTGACAATGGAGATCGGAGAGAAAATTGCACATTTGTGAAAAAACATAATATGCATGTTGAGTATAACCTTCTGAAATGTATGAACTAAAAAAAATTCCTATATACAACTATCGAAAATGGAGGGGAAACAACAAGAAGCCGAGAAGGAAAAGAAAGATTGACCGTTTCGACGTGGTTTGTCCAGCTCACTCACCTCCAGAAGGATTGATCTTGCTTTGTCAGAAGTCGTAATCTATGTCTGTCAAGTTTTGGGAGGCGGAGCGCTTAACGAGCCGTCCTTGCTCATCATACAGATCGAGGTTCTCACACGGAGCAGGGAAGATGGTCCCTATTACGCGACCTTGGACAAAGGCGCATTGGAATATGTGTTTTTTCTTATACGTTAGTCCGACTGACATGTCTCGGAAAGTTACATTCCTTACTGGAATTTCCTCACTCCCGTGCATCCGAACAGGGACACGAACTTTCTGACCATAGATACCTGTGAAACTTATGTCCCTCAGTATTGGAAGAGCCTTTGGATCATAACCTCCATCAGGGTGTTCATTGTAATCTGTCTTGATGACAATTCCGACTCGGACATCATCAAATGTTACATTCCGGTAGGTTATATGACGAACATATGCCCCTCTTCCAGGGGCAGTCTTTATCCGAACTCCACGCCTTGAGTTCCACACGTGGAGATTCTCCACCGTTACATTTGACACCCCGCCTGACATCTCACTGCCAATTGAGATACCAGCACTGTTGCAAAGTTCAGAAGGAGGGATATGAGTTAGTATCTGAATAGTGAACATATGAATCTAGTACGACCAACAGGTATTAGTAACTGTTTGGCTTAAGTTTTTCAAGCTACTTAGTTAAAAGAGGCATGATCCATGCATCAAGCCACATGGTGAAAGATCAAAATTGCTTGTATGCTTTAGGTTTTCAGCTACTGCAGACTGCAGTTTCTCTTAAATGAAGTTTTGACGCTAAAAACCACTCGAAATAATGGGGCCAAATCTGAACGCAACAGTTTGCCAAGACTGATAAAACTGGTAAACGTTTTACTTTGCTTTTCGAGAAATGTCGCATGTTCCCTTCATATTATGTTAGGCATGCTTGGCACTACAGAGTATTTTTTTTCCTGCATTCCTACTTGGAAATGAAAAAAAAAAGAGGTTTGCTTCTGATGCAAGTGGTGATTTCTCTCTCTGGAGTGCATGTGCACACACAAACAACAAAGGGACTTGCAGATATATGCACACATTCAAAGGTTTTTTTCAGTAAAAAGGAAGCTGCCTAGAGAGACATTGAAACACATCAATTATGCAATGTATTGGGGATGAAGATAAAAAGTACCACAAGAATGCAATTGTAAACATTTTCAGTACTATGTAAGAAGAACATTGCAACAAATTGCACCAATTTGGAGGCAAATTATGAAGGAGATTTCACCTGACCATGGAGCGAACTACAAGGTTACGGATGAGAATATTCTTTGAGGGTCGACCGTAACTAATTCCATACTGATCCCAGCCACTCTTTATTGCAATCCCATCATCACCCACACTTATGTAGCAGTCTTCTATTACCATATCCTCACATGAATCTGTTTGTGCCAAAAAAAAAAATTGAAGTTTGTCATATTCAGCACAGTAGAAGAATTGCTTAAAAACAACTTTCACTCTCAATATGTCAATCATATATTCAGAGCAGTAATATTTGGAGTATTTCGAACTTAGCCAAATATAATAAAGGGTATTGAATTATCACTGTTTAGTAGTCATATTTAATATGATTGCAGCACTATAATGTCCTTAGTTCTTACATAAAAAAGGGAAAAGAAGTATACATATCATTTTACTGCAGTAGTTCAATGACAGCAACGTTGATACCAATATACCCACAATTTACTAATATACAAGACTGAAAGTAGTTTGAAGATATGCAAGAGAAGAACTTGCAAAAACTAAAATGACAATAATTTCAAACTTCAGTACTAAAGTTAAAAAATTTGACCATCCAAACAATAGCAATGAACTGTCTCGTCATCTCTCCATGATACCTGGCATCACCAGCGCATCTCATTCATCTCATTCAGGGAGTTGGGGAAACTAAAACAAATAACCTTCTATTATTATGAAGAACATCCCCAACACCCTATAGTTATCTATTCATTTTTTCCTCTTATGTTTTACCCTTTCACAAGACAGCAAGATTAACACAATGATTACTAAATTTGTGGCCCATCTGAAAAAAAGGGTTTGAGCAAAAAATCTGGGACTGGTATGAGATCAATAAAGTGGCTAATCGGTTCTTGCGGTCAAAGATTGGCCATTTAAGCATGACCAATTACCTGGGCAGAAAAAATACCAACCTGGATCAATTCCATCTGTATTTGGCGCCTCCAATATTGGAGCCAAAATTGTCACATTCCTAATCGTTACGTTCTTGCAGTCATATGGGTGGAGTGTCCAAAATGGGGAATCACGTAACGTGATGTTAGTAATCACAATGTCACTTGACCACATTATTTGCACAAGAGGACCCCTTGTGTGGTTGAGAAGCTTTTGGCGATACTTCTTCCACCATGTTTGACCCTGTCCATCTATTGTGCCATTGTGTCCTGTTGGTCAGAGGAAACATAAAGTATAATGAGATTAAGCTAACCACTGGCGAGTCCAATGTACTCAATATTTTCTACAATAACATCCACAGTGGAGCTAGGCTCACCTACCTCCTATCTCAACTAACAATTACCAACTACTGTAAGTGCTAACAACACGTGTTCCATATTATGACTTACAACTACTGACTACATTGCTGTATTTCAGAGCAGATATCAACCAGTAGCACGGTTGTATTAATTAACTTTTGTTGGCAGTTAAAGGCACAGCTAAAGGAGGGATGCAAAACAAATAAGTTGAAGGTCCAAAGGAGAGGAGAGTACCAAGTTCAGTGAAATTGCATACTTTGGGCTTCCTTCTAACATTTTGTAAATTTGTATGGCACACTTTACTTAAAACATCTATGATATTCACTGGACAAGTTTTCTATGTGCATTGGAGTCGTTGTGGGATTGAAGAAAGTGGGATCAACTAACCTGTTATAACAACATCTCTGAGATTTTGACCATGGATTAAACTTCCATATCGAGGTCCCATGTGCTCTCTCCCATACCCATACGAAGGCAATGGAGGCATTAGTGGCCAATACTTCTCATCCTGTTAACATACAGAAGTAGTAGAACCAAAATGAGCAATAACCCGTTTTTTCCCTCAAATCTTCACAATGCAAGGATAGCACTTGAAAGCAAGGCCCAAATCCTCCTGTTTTGCAAACTAGAAAGTCCGCAAGTTGAACCCATTCGTCAACTTAGATTTTATTACCAATGCATATATGTCTACATGAGACCCATTAAGCCTCATTCTCTCAACCCCACACACGTACCTCAAATCCCCTCCCCCAGTGCCCCTGCTCCCACCAAATAATACTGCTATAGAACAGTAGATATGCAGGATTCCATGGTTATTCAGCAAATTTGACTCCCACAAACTACCAATATAATAACTCCAGATACAGACTAGAACATCGACACGATGAAGAACAGAAAGGAGCAGCAGATCTCAGCCAAGCTGACAATCCATGTACAAATTTGAAAAAAAACATGAATTCAATATAAGAACCAAAAAAGGAAAAAAACACAGAACGAATTATCAAACTTCACAAATAGTTGAGACTGCCAAGAACGAGAGTAAATCGTTCCATTCAAAATCCCACAATTAACTCAACCCATCAGACTTTTTTTCTCTTCTTATGTAACTAAATCTTCATTGACTCAAAACATTCCATTTAACAGAACTTATAAAAACTAAGCTATACGAAAAAGGAAAGTAACAATATTTAGCGCTTAATTTCTATCAGTCCTAGCATTCAGCAAACCAAAAAAGAATATTTTTTACTTCAGATATCAGCTTCTCAAAAAATGACAAGTACTCCACTAACCAACTAACCTGAATACCCAAAATAACAGCATCTTCAGCAAGAAACAGTGTCATATGACTAGTTAGATTAAACGGTGCCGTAAGCCATCTCCCAGGAGGCACATTAAGCTGTCCGCCTCCTCTCTTCCCAAGCTTAGAAATAGCCAAAATCGCCCTCTCAAACGCCGCCGTATTCACAGTGACCCCATCGCCAACTCCTCCAAAATCCGTCAAATTGAACGCCACCGGCCTCAGCTTTGGCATCGGCCGAACCGGCCCCCACCAGAACAACCGAAACCCACCTCCGCCCACCGAATGGTGCTGCCACATGAACACTGATGCAAAAGCCGCGATCCACAAAACGGTGAAAAGGGTCTTGTGTGAAGACAGAAATGAAGAGACATGGCGCTTAAGTTCCAACCTTTGGCACTGAAACCGACCCTGCGGCAGAGCCTCTAACATTGTTGACAAGAAATTGGAAAACGGGAATGGAATGGAAATGTCAGCAGCAATAAGGCTTGGAACTTTGATGTGGGTTTTGGTTGGTGAGTCTAATGGGGAAGTTGGGATTTGAAGATAGCGCTTTCAGGGAAGAAGAGTGGGTGGATTTGTTGGTGGAGGGTGATGATGGAGTGCATTTGAAGGTTTTAAGAGGTTTGTGTTTGCACTTTTGGATTTTTTTTGAGAACTAGTATTACTGTAGGGAGTTTTGATCTGCAGGCTTTTGACGATGGCACGTTGAGGGGAATAATGGTTTTTTTTTTATCTCTCAAATTCTTTCATGGAATTAATTTAGGGGTGTTTTCTGTTTATCCTTTTTTTTTTTGCGCAAAGATAGAAATAGTTTTTCTCAGTGACTAGTAGTATCATTTCACAAACTTTTTTCTTTCGTTTTTTGATAAAAAAGAAAAAAAAATTGAAGTTAATTATTTTGAGATGAACTAATCTTGTTCACCGGTCATTACAAAAATAGAATGGGTCCAAATGATAATCTCTTAAATAGTTAAATTAACAATTTCGTATCTAAGAAGTGAAATTACTGAAACACTCACACGATCTATTCATTTTTCTTTTTTTTAAAGATCACATGCCAAAGAAATGTTTTTGAGAAAAAGAGGTCTTTTTTGCTGGGTTGTTAAGATAGATAAGGAGGAGGGAAGCAGGAAGGAGTCAAGGACTAAGGAGTAGGTAATTAGGCTATTATAGACCGGTGGAGAGTTGCAATCTGTGCCATCTGAATGGAATATTATTGAACAAGCAAAAACACTTACATTAAAAAAATAATTAAACAAATTAAATAGAAGAACTATAGTACTATTGTAATAATCTTACCTGGTAGTTGTCATGTAACTATGTTTGTGATCACTGATCTCTTGACAGTTTAAAAGACTTCTGCTCTGTTCAAACTATGTTTCCGTGCCCTTGAACATGTTTGGTTCTTTCACAAATGCACACTCATAATTTTGTTACCTATCAAACTGATTTTTTTTTTCTTCCTCGACTCGAATTTAAAGTAATCAAAATTTAATAGAGTAATCGAAAGTTAAATAAACGAAATTTATTATTCTAAATCAACTATTTTTTACTCGCAAGAGAGTACTACTCACCTATAAAAAAGTTATCAAAAAATTGTAGGAGTTTAGCCCTAATTTTGCTTTTATTTCTCTCCTATTTGTCCAGCAGAGGTTGGTTAATGGTTCGTGTTTGTAAGTATTGGGCTTAAATTGCTCTCATTTTTTTAAATAAAAGAGGTATTTATATAGTGAGCCTAAAAGTAAAAGGGTATGCCCAAACTGTCCAATCCTTTACATGTCAAGTTACTATTGGCTCTTATATTTCTTCCACACCATTTCCTCCTCAAACTGGATAAGCGAAGAAAGCTGCTAAATTTAGCAGACAGGCCACCACAACCAAATAGCTGAAGTAAACAAGTCAAGAGCTTTTGGGTTTGGTTTGGTCTCTCATGGCTCTCAACATTGCTTCTACTTCATTATCCAGCCTCCCAACCAGAACAAAGTAATGGGTTTCTCTGTTCTTCCAAGACACCATTTATTTTTCTTTCAGAAAAACGGGATTTTTAATTGCATGACTATGTGTTACGTCCTTTCATAATGTCTTGATGATTTTCTCTACTTTTCTGACAAAAAAACACAGTTATGTTCCACAAAGATTTGACCTTGGAAGGATTCCAACAAGCCAACAGTTGAAAGGTAGAGCGAATGCAACAAAAGGGGTGTCAAGTGTATGCGAACCACTCCCTCCTGATAGACCATTGTGGTTCCCTGGCAGTTCACCTCCTGAATGGCTTGATGGAAGGTACATTCGCACTATCCATGGCTTCTATAGTTTGAAATTCTTATGGAATTGCACGAGGAACAGTTTCCTAATATTGTTTTTCCTTTTTGTATATTGCCTAATTGTAGCCTTCCAGGTGATTTTGGCTTCGACCCGCTTGGATTGGGTATGCCCTTCACTCTAGCTGCTCTTTACAAATAACTTTCTTGGCTGTTTTAGTTCTTTGAAATGAATGTTTACTTGATATGTATAATGCGTTTTAGGGTCTGATCCTGAGCTGCTTAAATGGTTTGCGCAAGCCGAGCTGGTGCACGGCAGATGGGCAATGCTTGGTGTGTCAGGGATTATAATACCTGAATGGCTTGAAAAAATAGGCCTCATTGACAATTTCAATTGGTTTGATGCTGGTGCTCAAGAATACTTTGCAGATCCTACTACCTTGTTTGTAATGCAGTTAGCTTTGATGGGTTGGGCTGAGGGTAGAAGGTGGGCAGATATCATTAAACCAGGTTGTGTCGATCCCCAGCCGGACCTACCACACATAACTAAACCAAAGGTGGATGTTGGCTATCCTGGTGGCATATGGTTTGATCCTGTCAACTGGGGTCGGGGTTCCCCGGAACCTGTAATGGTGTTGAGGACTAAAGAGATTAAAAACGGGCGTCTTGCCATGTTAGCTTTTGTTGGGTTCTGCTTCCAGACCATTTATACTGGACAAGATCCCATTGAAAACTTGTTGGCCCACATTGCAGATCCTGGTCATTGCAACATATTTTCGGTAATTTTCGACCTCATTGTACTCAGTCACCATAATTGTAGTATAAAAAAACCACTTTTTTGTAATTAACATGCATTTCATGGTTGCAGGCTTTCACATCAGGGTCATATTAAGGGCGTATGATTGAGTTGATTGCTGCGAGGAAGAAATTACAGAGGTACTAGAGAGAGCCAGCATTTATATAACATGTAAAGTCTGCGATTTCTGTTATGATGCAGAGGTATTGTAAATACCAAAGGTTTTCAGCCTATATATTTATCTTTTCTTTATGTTTTCATTTTGAGTGGCCATATATTTGCTTTTCATGATTCGTTTTTCGCAATATTTAAGCTCAGGTAACATCCATGGCACACAATGACACAAGTCCCCTTATATATTCGCTTTCATGATGTTTATTTGACTTCTTTAATTGACTAAATGAGTGACTAACTTCTCGAGATAGGCATGGCTAGAGGATGGTAGGAACAACAGACTTGATTTTTGTGATGACCACTTTGGTTGCACACCTCCATTTATGGAGCCTAAAGAAATGTTGCAGACTCCATATTTAGTTAGTATATCAATGCTTGTTTTAGAGCAACTGTGTGATGACCTCCAAATGCGAGTTTGGAATGGATAATTGCTGAATTTAGGGAGGTGAGATATTATAGCTAGTTTTGCCAATTCATCACAGTTAAGATTGGAGACCTGTATTGACAAGGTCAACAGTAGTTGCATACCTCTCCCTCATTGACAATCCCATAAACTCTCTCCCCCACTCTCTATTTCCTCTTCTACATTTTCTATTCTTAGAATCCTTATGTAATTCTTCACGCCATCACCAACTACACCATACACGCGCACACCAACATGACACACCACCTTCTCAAATCCAAATCGAACAAAAGAACACGCATTAAACCTTTACAGAAGAACCTCAGGGAGACTTCTATCTCTCCGAACAGCGGCTGGTTTCCCTCCGGAAATGCACCATCTTTCCGGCCCAGCAATGGTCGCTGTTCACCTTCTCCTAGCGGTCTCCATTGCCACCCTCTCTTTCCCTCATCTGTCACATTCTGCAACAGAAACTGATTCTCTCCTCCAACTCAAGAATTCTTTAAACCATGCTGGTGCATTGAACAATTGGGATGCAAATTCCTCTCCTTGTGCAAAAAGATGGGTTGGTGTCATTTGTGCTGGTGGCGTCATCACAGGTCTTCATCTCTCTGACTTAGGCCTATCAGGAACAATAAATATCGATGCATTGCATGAGCTTCATTCTCTTAGAACTATAAGTTTTACAAACAATTCATTCTCTGGTCCAATCCCAGAATTCAACAAACTTGGTAAATTGAAATCACTCCTGTTATCTTACAATAAGTTTTCTGGTGAGATAGCAAGTGATTTCTTTACCTCTATGGGATCTTTAAAGAAAGTGTGGCTTTCTAATAACAACTTCTCCGGAAATATTCCACCTTCAGTGATGCAGATACCTCTTCTTTTTGAGCTCCATCTTGAATACAACCATTTCTCAGGACCCATCCCACCTTCAAAGCAAAAGTTGACCTCCTTTGATGTCTCTAACAATGATCTCGAAGGGGAAATCCCTGAGAGCCTATCTACACAGAATTCTAAGTCATTTGCAGGAAACAATGCGCTATGCGGAAAACCACTCGACAAGGATTGCTCCCAAATGGAAACACCGTCCCCAGAATCTTCTGATGTCCAGGTCCCTTCAGGAGAAGGTAACGGTTCAAGAATGGTAATTGGAGTGGTAGTAATTGCAGTGATGGGAGTATTGGTTTTGGTCTCTGTCATTTCTGCAAGGAAGAGGCAAAGGGATGATGACTTTAGTGTCTTGAGGAAAGAAAGAAGCTTTGATGAGGGGACCCCGAAGGTGCGCACGCAAGTCCCAGTTAAGAAGCCATCAGAGTCCAGTCGAAGAGGGAGTGTCTCTTCGAAGAGGGGATCCAGCAGGCATGGCATGGGAGATCTGATCATGGTTAACCATGACAAGGGTATGTTTGGATTGCAGGATTTGATGAAGGCAGCTGCAGAAGTAATGGGGAATGGTGGGTTGGGGTCTTCATATAAGGCGGTTATGGCGAATGGATTATCGGTGGTGGTAAAGAGGATGAGGGAAAT
>NBIL01044620.1:0-10161 GCA_002752925.1 Viola pubescens var. scabriuscula
GAGTCATAAATCATACAATTCTGAAAATATTAAAAAAAATTACACTTTTAATTATTACATGAAATTTTATACTTTTAAATTTTTATTAATAAATAATAATATACACGCACGATCGAGAATAATATATATTAAAACTAACAACAATAACGATTGTCCTACCTTTTCTTAAAGAGATGAGAAGAAATTAGTTTAGTTCACCTTCTGCAATTGAATGTTGAGGTTCCAGTGATGAATTAAACAAAAATATCTTGCGCCACATTAAAATTTTCTACAATATGGGTTTTCTTCACGCTTTATATCCTTCAATACTAAGACAAGGAGATGTAGAATTTTCTACAATATGGGTTTTCTACTTTGACTTGTCCATTAGATTTTGTTGTTTGATGCAAACTTGCTATTGGTTGTGTTCTTATGCCTGATGTAGCAGGAGGAGGAAAACGTGGAAGACCACGTAAAATTATAGGAATAGCCCCGGTTTCAGAGGCTGGTATATGAAACCGTTAAATCTCAACTCATGGTTGTGCAATGTCCTTTTATTGGTTTAGGATACACTATAAATATTATTGCACTGCAGGTATGGAAGTTCATGTTGCCGGAAATATTGCTGATGAAATGGCTGTGGAAGATCATACAAGTAATGTAAGTGATTTGCTAGTAGGGTTGCACAAATGACCGACCCAACCCGCCAACCCCCCAACCCGACCCGCCAAACACTCCAACCCGCCCAACCCGTGAAACCGCTTATTTGGGGCGGGGCGGGTAGCGGGTCAATTTTAAAAAACCGCAAAAAAATCGACCCGACCCTAACTCTAACCCTAACCCTAAGTATAAATAATCTCTTTCTCATTTCTTCTTCATTCCAGCCGCAGGACTCATTTTCTTTCCTTTTCTTTTCTTCTCTCTTTTCTTCTCTTTTCTTCCCTATTTTCTTCTTCCTCGTCGCTGCCGCCACCACCTTCCTCCGCCCCTCCCTGCTCATCCTCCCTCTTCTTGTCTCTAGTCCTCCTCCTGATGCCGCAAGCCGTTCGACCTCTCCTCCTGCTACCGCCAACCAGCCGACATTCTTGCTTTTTAATGCTTGATTTTATTTTCAACTATCTTGTTGTTTGTATTAAATTTTAGGTTTTGATTTTGCGAATTAGATTTGTAATATGTAACATTAATATAATTTGAACTTGTTTTGTTGTGACAATGGTGTTTTTTTTTTGGTTTTTGTTGTATGGAGTACTGCTGGAAGAAAAGGAAAGAAGATAGCTGGGTTTTTGTTTGATTTTGAGATTATTAGGGCATGGTTCTGGCTCATTATTTTGGGTCATGAAATTGACCCCCCAACCGGCGAACCCGCTCAACCCGCCCCGAACCCGCTAACAAGCGGGTTAGTAGTGAAACCCGCCCCGTCCCGCCTCGCTTAATTTCTGGCGGGTCGGTGGCGGGTTTGGCCTCAACCTGGCCCGACCCGACCCGTGAACAGCCCTACTTGCTAGTGCAGGTAGTTGTGGAATCTAAAGGTATGAGGGGCTCAACTCCTTAAAGTTATTTCAGCTACCCATACCATATCGTTTGTTCTGTGGTCTGCGTGCGTTAAATCATTTAGTTAGGGAGACAATGCAGTAGTTGTTTCTTGTGGCCAACTTAAACCTATTTTGTGTAGTCATGTGTAGATGCGACTGCATTGGATGAGACAAGGGAGAACCTTGTACAGTTAACAATGACTCGTTAACCGGAAAATGGCTCACGTGGATACAATTAATGATCTTTGACTTGTCCATTGGTGGAATCAATAATGTTGTTATTCAATTGTCAGAAGACAAATGCTCGAAAGATCTAAGAAGTTCCTGCAAATCAATCTTGATTATCTTGTACGGAGTATTTGAAGTGGTTAGGCTTAAACCCTACATAAATCTTATCATCCCCAACACTTATTAGCAGTTTAACCGAAGGTGGGGAATGGTTGGCATTTTCTTTGGTGACCCTAAGTTCAATTTGTCAGAAAAGGCAAAGCAATTGAATGTTGAGGTTCTAGTGATAAATTAAACAAAAATATCTTACGCCACATTAAAATTTTCTACAATATGAGTTTTCTTCACGCTTTATTTCCTTCAATACTAAGACAAGGAGATGTAGAATTTCTAAAAAGCCTCAATACGGGACAAAAGGATACTGACAACAATCACGCGCTTGAAAAGCTATCAGATAGTAATCTCCATAGAATGGCTCACGTGGATATAATTAATGATCTTTGACTTGTCCATTGGTGGAATCAAGAATATTGTTATTCAATTGTCAGAAGACAAATGCTCGGAAGATCTAAGAAGTTCCTGCAAATCAATCTTGATTATCTTGTACGGAGTATTTGAAGCGGTTAGGCTTAAACCCTACAGAAATCTTGTCATCTTCAACACTTATTAGCAGTTTAACCGAAGGTGGGGAATGGTTGGCATTTTCTTTGGTGACCCTAAGTTCAACTGGAACTCCAATCATGCCTTCTTTCGTATGACTCTGAATGCCATGAATTTGTGAGTCTAGAAATTAGTTTAGAGCTTTCGGTAAAGCAATTGAATGTTGAGGTTCTAGTGATGAATTAAACAAAAATATCTTGAGTCACATTAAAATTTTCTACAATATGGGTTTTCTTCACGTTTTATTTCCTTCAATACTAAGACAAGGAGATGTAGAATTTTCTACAATATGGGTTTTCTACTTTGACTTGTCCATTAAATTTTGTTGTTTGCTGCAAACTTGCTATTGGTTGTGTTCTTATGCCTGATGTAGCAGGAGGAGGAAAACGTAGAAGACCACGTAAAATTGTAGGAATAGCCCCGGTTTCAGAGGCTGGTATATGAAACCGTTAAATCTCAACTCATGGTTGTGCAATGTTTAATTCATCACTAGAACCTCAACATTCATGACATTCAGAGTCATACGAAAGTAAGAAATTCTATACTCACACCTTAAAAGAAAAGAAAAGAGAAAAATTAGTATTAAAAGAAATAATAAATCTTATATTTTATTCATAAATTATGATTTTTCTAGTGTAACATTAATGAAGTCTCTGTAGCCAAACGATCTAGAATTTAAATCTTGTGCAAGTTTTAAGAGAGCATATTGAGATAAATAATAAATTTATATAAATTTAATACTAGTCACTAACAAATTGTATACTACTACAAAACCCACTAGCTAGAGACATTCAATATGGCAAAACTCTCTCATAAGACATGTAGCCCTCAATGTTTTTATTGGCTAATCAAGTAACTTTTTTCGGTTTTTTTGTATTTTTCGTTCGACACATAGACCGGCTCAAAGCAAATCCAAATCCAAAAGAACTTTGACCATCATTAAGAACAATAGAACATCTTATCTTACACACCAAAAAGAAAACGAGGTGCTGTTTTGGGATTAAGTGAAAGTTGGGTGTGGCAAAACTGGCAAAAATTGAAGCCACCAATATAAAGTTAGTAGTATATTGTGACAAAAAAAAATTAGTAGTATTGTATTATATACAATACCAAAATTTTCAGGATTCAGTAGCACTTCTGCAAAATCAGAAAAAAAGGTTCCGATTATACTAGCATCGTCGCCCCACGGTCTACGGTGTTAAAAGATCTTATTATAGCTATCCGGCGCCGTACAAAGCATTGCCGTCCTTAGCCATGTCCAAACGCCGGTCTTTTTTACGAGACCTACAGTGCCAGAGAGTGCACCGTGGGTCTCGTTTGTCTCCTGACAGGCTAAAGTATCTCTCTCTGTAAGCGGCACAAAAATTCATAACAATGTTGCATCTGCATGTGCACGAAATATACATTTCTAATGATAAGAATTCTATACGAGGATACACTACTACACAAAGAAAAAGAGGACAGGTCTGTTTTAACATCTGCACAATTGCAATGGACACAAATGTATAGTCAAATACAGTACATGTATATAAAAGCTTTGTTGGTTGTTTACATAACTCACGATACAAATTGTGCAACAAACACTCACTTATATCGCTTTCCTATACAGGTTGTCCAACCATCATTCGAGTAGGCGCTTGTGCTTGCACCAAGCTATAGCAATTATGTACAGGAATATGCTTCCCGTGGCGCCACCACCAACAGTCCATAAAAATTTGGTTCCAGTTTCTACGCTTTCCTTAAACATGTCGATTTTGATATTCATGCCAAAAATACCAACCACCACCACAAAAGAACTCACCACCAGGGTAGCTGTTGTCAACATGACCCCCATTTGAAGGAGATGATTTTGTTTGTCGTCCAACATTATGTTAATGTAATCCTCTGTGTCATCAACATACTCCCGCAACTGCAATCAGAGCGATTGGAAATCACAATAAAATCATAAATAATTGGAATTTTTTTTTATGGTCAGGCAGATACTAAAAATCACAATCTTAACTTCAACTAGGAGGAGTCAACAGAAACACTAGCATGGCATAAGCTATATATAACATAGAGCAATTTAAGGAGAAAAAAACTGACACTCATATTAAAAGACAAGGTGAATTGACGAACATACAGTTGATAGTTTGTTCAGCGTGCCATCAATCTGCACAAAATATGCTTCCAACAGCATCTCTAGCTCTTCCACGTCAAGCTGCTTGCTTATAGCACTTCGAGTGGTACTGGTACGAGTCCCATGGCTCGCTGTCATAAGTGCATGATGTGCACTAAACAAATGATCCTGTGTACTATCAGCATTGTACATATCACCATCATAGCTAGTAGAAACTCCGAGAGCTTCCAATGGAACATTGGCAGGAATCCTGAAACAATACAATGAGAAATTGAGAATAAACATAAAAAGCAAGTGTGTTTATCAAGTCATCATGACATTAGAAAGTACCCATCATCCAAGTCTGCTTGGAGGTCTTCATCAGCCATCTCACCTCTCTCAATGGAAGAAGAAGTGGAAGAATTTTCAAGGTGTTGTTGAATCATTTTTTCAGTTAGATACATCTCAGCCATGTCATCATCATCATCCAACAGGTGTTCTAATTCATCCCTAACCTGTAGACAGACAGACATAATTCATCAAAGATTCAAAATGATGTATGAAAATGATACAAAAGCAAATCAAGTAACAAAAGAAGGAAAAGCTCAGTAACCACAAAGCCATAACTAGTATTAGGTAAGCAGTCCACAGTCTAATAACAGAAAAATATATTCAATGCCAAACCTTCTGAACGCGGCCAGTTATCGCAACCAACCGACTTTTAATCTGGCGTACACGTTCTAAATTAAGAGTGCTGATCTTTGAAGTCAGCTTATCCAATGCTGGATGGGCCTCTAGCTCCAGTGTTTTTGCCTAGTTAGGACATGAAAAACATAAAGAAACAATTGAGGAAAGAGGAAAACTGCAAAGAAGCAAGTAATGTCAAGAAAGGTATCCAACCAACAGCAAGAGTATTCATATCATTTTTCACAACTCAAAATACAGAAAACATGTCAATGCTTACTTCCATTTCCAAGCAACTGCAAGCAGCCTCAAGGCATGCCTCCAATGCAATGAACTCAAACGGAAGAACCCGCGATCCATCTCCCTTCTCAAGAACCTGTTTCCCATCTGCCTTATCTTCCTCATCTTGACCCTGAGAGTTCGAAAAGCCTTCTGGAAGATTATTAGGACTAACAGCAGTAGTTTGCTGCTCTTCAGTCCAATTTGAATCATCACCGTTGGTCTCCTATGCAGAAAGTTAAAGAAAAAATTAAAGACAAAAAAAAGCAGAAAGTGATTCAAATGTAGGCTGTGCAACAGCCTTCTCATATGATTAAAAAAATGACAGAAACACATGGCACGCTTTCAACTCAAATTTTGTTAATTCTAATTGCTATCTATATCCAATTAAGTGAGAAAAATGAGGAGGGAAAACAGGAATAAATCAAAACTGGACATCTTTGCACAGCAACATTTTCACAGAACACACAAAACTGTCCAAAACTATAAGCGTGCTTGAAGGCTCATACTTGAAACTAATAACACCAAAAGCTCAAAAATTGGGTTTCTCAGTGCAGACTGGTCAAGAGGGCCTCAATTAGCCGACTACTTGATTCAAACAAAGTGTTCATCAAGCTCAGTTCTTACCCGAAGGACATATGATCCTGTCAGAATTATTTTGGAATTTTTAATTTAATATTATGTCTAAAGAGTACAGGCAAGTTTCAAATGATTCATTTTCTAACGTACAAGCCAATAATTCACACATACCACATGCAAATAAAATCGATCTCAAAGCAGTCAACAATTGGTTTTCCACCTTGTCTTCACCAAAACAAGGCAATATCTCCTCACCCAAATGGACAAGTTTCAGTCTTAGTTTGTTCCACACATAATTCATGAAAAATAACAACAAAATAAGAATAAGCAGGCATACCTAACACACTATAATTACATACTCTCTTTCAACAGCTACATACCCACACTAAAACTCCTAAAATATTCCGAATTTTCTCTGCACATAAAAGAACAATCAAACCGACCATAAAAATACCAAATTCACCAGCATTTTCAAAACCCATAACCAACCTGAGCCTTAGTAGCCTGATAATGACAGACCAGCCTTTTCTGCAACTCTTCCACGAAGGGAACAACAGATGGGTCCCTGGAATTGAGCAACAGAACCTCTTCAGCAGTAATTATGGCCTTAATATGCTCCAAATTGATAACAATCGCCCTCTCACGACCCAAGACAGTTGATGGGTACGAGAGAAGCGGGTCTAGAATCCGAAGGTCGCGAGCAGGGAGGCCGGTGCGCCTCATGATTGCGTGCTTGCCGACCTCAATAACCTCGGCTTCGCCGGTAGAATCCAAGAGCAGCCACGGTCGGACTCCAATTGCTTTCTTGCGGGTGCTGGGGGGGAGAAGGTTACCGGCGGGCCGGATTGGGTCCGGCACCGGCTCATCATCGGGTTTCGATGGGTGCGAATGGTGTCTCATGGTGGAGGTCGAAAGTGGACACTGAACTCGACACTGTACGTTTTGGCAATTTCTGCTGCTTTACTCTAGTGAAAAAGGTAACGGTAACGAAGAGTAGAATTCAGATTTTTTATTTTTTATTTTTTATTTTGATTGGCCTGCATTTCTTCAATTAATTTTATTTTAGAAATCACATTACATTTTACTAATATAAAAATTATTTTCCTTTAAAATTTCATTTCATGAACAGTGATGCAAAACACAAAACAGCATAAGATTTATCTGAAAATGAAAACTTTTTTAATATCACTATCTAATTTTCTTATCCACAAACACTTTTGTACACGGTGTGTGTTAAGTGATGAGTTTCTCGAGTGAAATACAACGGTTACCGGTAAGTATAAAAAGTTCAAAAGATTTTGTTTGTTTGCATAGCATTACTGTTTATTTCTTTACAGGTAACCTACATCAACAATTCCGTTGTAGTCCAACGGTTAGGATACTTGGCTTTCACCCAAGCGATCCGGGTTCGATTCCCGGCAACGGAGCTTTTTATAGTCTTCATTCAATTTCCTTTTCGCTTGAGTAGCGGTTGTTGCTGGGCTAACCACCTATCAATCATGGCGAGACATTCCTTAGGTTTGTACTCTGTAGCAGTGTGGCCAGCTCCCTGCACAAAGAACAAAAATACCATCCTCAATTCTCTCTTCTTTTTCCCTATTTTTTTCCGGCATCACTTAAAATACAAACAAATATAAATTCTTGCCTTGACCGTCGCAAATGTTAGGTTGTATTTTCCCTTGGAGTATTCAATTACAAATCTGCTGGCAGAAAACAAAATTACATAATCACAAAGATGAAAGAACTATGGTTGAACTTCGAATGCGAGAATTTAGAGCGAAAGAGAACGAACCCTGCGATTTGATCATCCACGAACCATGGCTGCCAGTCATTGTCAACTGACAATTTTAGTGATTGGATCCATTCATGTGTACCCAGATATGGTAGAACCAAGTCATGATCACCACTGTACACGTAGAAAACTTTCCGGGTCAGGGGAGCGGAAATTTTGTATAATTTGCTATTCTAGGTGGATGCAGGAATGTCAGGTGTTGAATCAAAATAGGTAAAACAATGTAACCTCCATGTTGTTACCTGAAGATCAGAGAACGGTACGCTTTCTTTGTCAGCTTTCTGTGATACTCGAGGCTTGATCGAACATCCCGCTTGTAATTTAAGCTGGTATTACATCTTTCCCATCGCTTTATTGTTCCCTGAACGACATTGCGACAACACTCAGCGAAATGAATGCGATAGGAAGTAGCTATGCTGACATACCTCTTGCACATGAAGAGCATTCTGGACATTTTTATCATTAGCCCAAATGTTGGAAAACACCAAATTATACTCCTGAAAAAAAGAAATAAATAAGCTGGTAAACCGAAAAGTTGTGTCAAATATGATTATACTGCTCACCTTAATTGAGGTAAAATGCAAAGCAGGAAGGGGAGAACTTACTCTACACCATTCTTCAAGAATTTGAGGTGTTGAAGAGCTACCCATGGAATCGTCTTGCAATAAATGCCTTAAGTCCCACATATTACACTTTGGCTCCAAGATATTGTAAGCATATAGTTTACCAAAGGACTACGGATTAGGAGCACACATCAGTCTTGGAATATGAACTCAAACGCAACGGCATGTTGGAGTGGCAAAACATTAGTATCATGAACTCTACGTACCTCATTGATAGCCTGAGCATTACGAACGCACAGTTCATTGCTTCGATCTGGATACATAAATACGTACTCACTCTTGCAACTTTCCTTGGTTGACTTGATATCAGATATAGGAACGTTAAAGAGTTTTAGAACAGTACTCTGAGAACAAGGAACGTGTACATGTACTAGTTCATGGAACTGAGCCCTACTTTCTACTGACAAGGGATTAAAAAGAAGAAGGAAAGTACTGCAAATTGTAAGAGCAATGCGAAGTCAGCGGGCGAGCAGTTTACCTCATAAAGTTCATCTGATATAAGTGCCTTATCATGAGCAAACTCAATCCTCGAGTTGATATCGTACTTCCGATGCGTAAGTGGGTTGTGTAATATCAATCCCTGAATCAAATTAAAGAAAGAAATACTTAAACCAGGTTGCAGAATACTGGAAGCCATAAACGCATAGATGAACAAGAAATGACCCAGCACTAACAAACATAGTAACATTATACACCTTGAGATTCAGTGGAGGCTTCCATCCCTTGTCATTCCCTGCAACGGATAGAAAATTGCATCCATCAGAGGTTACCAAACATTCTAGTTCACAATTAATTGACCTGACTGGAAATTTGCATACTCAGCTCATAAATATGAAAACTGAACCTCATTACAACTCAAAAGTTACCATCAGATATTTCCTGAACAACTGCAGGAACAGGTATCCCTGCATAAGAACCGCCAGCAATGTAAAGAGGATTTGATAGAAATTTGGGATGGGTCAAAAGCCACTGCTCCAACAAAAACCCCATGAAAGCAAAATCAAAAGGCTAAAAAATCAAGCATAATCGATAATGATTATTGAATATTTTCTTATTGACCTTTCTAAGGAACTCATAGGCTTGTGATGCTGACGATAGATCGCCAATGTTGTAGCCCTCGGCACTTGTTGCATATGAGAATCCAGTTCCGACCGGTGTGTCCAAAAAGATCACGTTCGCAACCTTTGACCACGAATATGGGTTCAGAAGGAAAGTAGTCCCACCGATGTTTGTATAGTTGAAAATGAGAGGACCTGCATAAAATTTACCCGATTGTAATAGCTGCATTGCAAAAGATGAAACTTTTGACAGAATTTTGCTGCGCATATTTCAAAAAGACGAAAGCTTTAACAGAATTTTGCAGCATATATGCAAAAAGATGAAAACTTTGAAAAAAACTTCCTGCAGAAAACATAAAAATACGTACCAATTTCATAGGCAAGAGCAGAGAAACCAGAGCAACCCGGTCCTCCGGTAATCCAAAGCAGAAGAGGATCATCTCCTGGATTCCTTTCCGATTCAATAAAGTAATAGAACAACTTCACCTCTTCCTTGTACCCCACACCCACATATCTTTTTTTCAGGAAAAAAATAGCAAGAAAAAGTTACTAATTCACCATATCCATATATACATGTAAAGCTTGAAACTTTAAGAATAAGGATTCGAGGCAGACCCAGTTTCGAGGGTGAAAGGGAGGTCCCCATCAT
>NBIL01044623.1:0-12306 GCA_002752925.1 Viola pubescens var. scabriuscula
TGAACAATGTAAACTCTATATTGCCTTTAAAAGAAAAGTATCTTCAATGATCATTGTCTGATCAACCTAATCATTCAATACATGCATAAAATAAAGTGTGTTTGTTAGATAAGAGAGTCGCAAATAAAAATTGAATAAAAGATATAATTCACCACAAAAACAGTAAGTTAAGGACATGTTGTCATGGTAATTATATCGGTAGCAAGAAAATTTATTCAAAATAGGAGTAATAGCTCCCATAATGCATTTCCAGAATACATAAAGACAAAAGGAACAATTAGTTGATAGGATTTACTATTGAGAGTTAAATATCATAAACAATAAAAAATACACGTTGAATACTAACCTATATAGATCGCTTAAATCTTCTACAAACAGATCTCCATCTTGATCGTCTGCCTCAAGAGGCATCTCACATAACCAGTCTCGAGTACACAGTAGAGCCTCTATATTTTGTGGTAAAAGAGAACTTCTATATTTGTTAAGGATTCTACCACCAATGCTAACAACAGATTCAGATGCAACCATAGTGATATGAATGCTAAAAATATCTCGAGTCATCAGTGAAACAATTAGAAATCTAACAGAACTACTCCTCTAATAAGCAAGGACATCCAAGTCCGCATACTTATTTCTGTCAAGCCTAGGCTCTTCTAAATACAAATATAGTTGATATTTCTTAACCGGACTAAAAAGCTCACTATAGAAATCATCAAAACCATCAGCATCATCTCTCTTCTGACTACTAAAACTAGAAGTCTCAACGCTCGAATCAAGTAAAGATGCGCCCATATCATACCCTCGTAAATACTCCTCAAATAACTTATATAGTTTTCTTCGGACCCGAATTACACGCTCCTTTGATCCAAAGTCGTAAATTTGACAAACGAGAACTCAATAAATGCTAGCTTATGGTGAGAATCCAAAATAAGTGTCATTGAGAACAATACACTATAACATCTCTAGTATTTATGATACTTCTTCTTCATTCTCTTTGCCGTCTCAGAAATGACCTCATATGTACTTTCCTCTTCTTCTACTAAACACAATCCAATCTTCCATACACTACAAAAATATAAGTTAACAGTAGAATATTTAGTTCCACAAAAGATAGTGAAAATATCATAGAATGGTTTCAACAACTTCATCAACCTGTTTGGTTGATTCCATTATTCTAAGGTGGGACATGTCAAAATGTTTGAATTGATAGCATCCAAATGTCCAAATGCAGTACGAAGAGAAATACACTTTCAATCATCATATATGTAGAGTTCCATTTAGTTGGCACGTCTTGACGTACAAATCTAGATGGCAAAGAACATTGTAAGATGCACTCAACAAACTTTACTTTTCTTCCATGAGATCCCTTTACATACTTGACACGCTCTCTAATTTTATCCACTGTTCGACAAGTAAGCCCATCTTGGACAATCAAATTCAGAATATGAGCTCCATAACGCACATGAAATAAGTCACCCATACAAGGTAAATATTTCCCTAAAAAATCATTTCTTTTTAAAATGTCCACCATTACTTTGTTGTATGATGCGTTATCTAAAGTAATGGTAATATTTTTTTCTCAATTCCCCACTCTTTTAGAAAACTAAACAATTTCTCCGTTAACACAACATCATTATATGGAGGAAGGACATAAGAAAAAACACAATTTTTTTCTGCAATTCATTTTTCTCATTCACAAAATGTGCAGTGATACTCATGATAATCTGTGGTGATAGATGACCATAAATCTGATGTCAAATAAATCCTACTAGCATTAGACAATAAGGATTGAACAACTTTCTCATTTTCTTTTTTATACACCCTAAACACATTAGACTTGATACTATTTCTAAAAATACTTTTAACAGTAGGATTCAAGTATGCATGCACATCTCTAATATATTCATGTTCTGCAAATGAAAAGGGATAATTATGCCTAACTATGGCCATAATAACTTTTTTCGCGATAAACTTTTTGGTCTACCTTAAGATGTGATAACACAGGCTCTTGGTCTTCTCGCTTAGCACGAATATCAAGATGACGCAATAAATTCTTTATTCCTTGAGAACCCACATTTGAATGAAGACACCACTTACATCTCACATATAGCATTCCCTCTTATGTGTTACCTAACTTCTCAAACTCATCTTATACTTGATAAGTAGATTTTCTCCTCCTCTTTAAGGTAGTCGAATGAATTTGTACATCTTCATCCGTATATTTTATTCCTAATTCCATAATAACTCTAGCAAGAGTAAAAATAATAAGATAGACACGTAAGTATAATTTTGCTCATAATAAATGGTATTGATGGGAGTTGCCAATAAACTAACTTTATAATTAAACAGTATTATTTTACACTATGATTGTAGGTTGATGTTTAAGTTTAACCATAACCAAGAATCTCTCCCTATTGACTTTATGTTAGATTGATGATACAAATTACAAAGCCTCTTAAAACTATAGACAAATGAACAACACCAACAATAGAACATCAATAAAAAAATATCAAAAGCCTACTAAAGAAACTTCAGTTGTAGGCAGATGTAGGCTGGGGACCTTTTATGTTATTCATCGCATTAAACCAATCAAAATAAAAAATGCAAACTTTATGAGCCATCGAGTAGAGGAAAAAAGAGAGGGTGGTCAGATGGAAGAAGAAGTTCCAATATACACTCCAAACTTTACCAAATATAATATTCAAATCAAAAGTGAAGCTGCTCATAATTATCTAGATATATATATCTAGCCAAATTTTTTTCTATAAACTATATATATCTAGCAAAAAAAAGCATATGCATTATTCAAATGCAAGTGCACAAATGAAGTTTCCAAAGAATTAAACATGGATTGGTCAACTCAAGAACTTTTCTTTTACTAAATTATCTTAGCAAGCATAGAAAGAGGTTCGAGGGAAAGCTAAAACATCAAAAATTCAATGAGAATCAACGTGAGTAGCTATATCAAGCCTTAAAAAGCAAAACCTAAGATATTTATTCAACAAAACATCAAACAATAACCCTTTCATCATAATTTAGCTCTAATTGGCATTTTGTCGAGCATTTGACAGGAAACATAATGTCAAGTGAGATATAAGTGAACAACAACTAATTACTTGCGCTAGTGAAGAATGAAGGCACCGAACCCATGAACAAGAAGAAGGGGAGGACCAAAATTAGAGTCTGAATCAGAATTAGAATCAAAGGTAGAAACAAAGTAATTGATGGTGCATTGGCCTTGCCACAACCATTTCTTACACCTCTTACCTATCTCTTCCAACTACAACCAGTTACTTCCACTAGCAGAGGAGACGAAGTAGGAGTAGCAGTAGCAACCGCTAGAGTATTGCCACGGGTAGCAACAACGCCACAAAATTTCTTAAGGTTAGGGAGTTATGTTATATTTTTACTGTTAATTCAAAGAATATGGGTTTTTAATTGGGTAACCCACGATCAAACCCAATAAAACCCACGTATTCTGTTTCAAATGTGTATCTATCTATTTTACCCATTTAAAAACTAAAGAGACCCAATTAATACCTCTACATACGACACTACATATGTACATGTCTCACTTATTAAAAACAAAGAAAACACTCTACCATCGTTGTCCTCGCCATTATTGCAACCACCACCAACGGTTTAGTCAGATCACCACATGACCCCTTAAGTTATCTCCATCATTTTTTATTCCTGTCCCTCTTGGTGTTATCATCCCTTACAAAACCACTTGCTAGTAGTTATAGAACAAGCTTACAAGGATAATTAAGCAACAAACAAAAGCATGCTAACATAAGGTGAAGAGAAAAGAGTTGTTAGTAGGGAAAGGATCTCACCATTTGGTTGCAAGTTTTTTTTACAAAGAGATAAATTAAGGTTTTTTTTTTAGAGTATTGGTTTTATCAACCAGAAATCTGAGAAAGTTTAGAGTTGAAAAATATACAATCCTAACAATTCTAACTTGTAATCTATCTCATATAATGAAGTATATCCTTCTATTTTTTCATGAATTTTTCATCGATAAGAGAAAATAGTTTTTTCACGTAAACACTTATATCATTCTCTCATTTTCCTTCCACCATTCAACTCTTTCTTTTCTGATTTTGATTACTTAACTGAGTACCAACCTCGAACCCTTAACCTCGTGGAAAGAATTATGAATACTTACCAATTGGCTAGAAAGAGCATGAATTAAGAAAAATCACACAAATTATATTCATACAATAGAGAGACTCTCGTAGATTTTACAACAGTGAATGTTATGCATATATGATAGAGGTTGTATAGTATAAAGTAACTACAAGCAACTACTAAAAATATCAAATACAAAATATATGATCAATTATTCTCTTAGTTCAATATCCCCCTACAAACTAATGGGCGTAACACCACATTTAGTCTGGTGCAAAAATGATGAGTAGAATTTAAAGGTATCATAATAGCAGAAAGAAAAAAGACCATAATAATAAGGAGAAGTATGTTTCGTTGATACAACATTGCAGATGCATGATTAGATTGAGGAGGAGATTTTGATCACAATTGGAAGTGCACCACCTATTATGCAAAATGGAAGACAAAAGATGAGTTTTTTTGGTTGAAACATAAAGTGACCGAATAAAGTGATGAATTTCTAAGTTAAGAGAAGTAGAGAGGAATTTACTTATGTGCGACACTTTAATTTTTGGACCAAATCCAACCTATTTGACTCAAATTTATTTACTTACGACACTATCACTTTTGATGGGCCATTAGAATTGGGGTTTATGGTCTATAAGACTATATCCATGTATTATCCAATCAATAAATTTGCTGAATTCTACTCGAAATGGAGTTAGAAGGAAATAGAATTGTAATTAAGTTACCAACGCATAAGAGTATGAATATTTAATTATTTTTTAGTAAAAAAAAAAGAAAAATGTAATTACAGGACACTCCTATTACATAAAAATTTAGCTGAAACTAACATCATACGGTGAAACGTCCTTACTCACTTAGGGTGAAATAACCTTAAATGATAAATTAAGGAGCATTAGATTCTTATTAATTATTTCTATTAGGAAACAGAACAAAACTATAAAAATTGAAGATCTCCTCACAAAAATAAAAAGCCATAACAATAACAGCACAGGCACCGCGACCGCGGCACCCTCTTTCTGTTTTCTCATTCCATACGCTTCTCTGCGCTACGCTTCTGCATCTCATCATCTTGGGTGCCTGTAAGATTCCTTTCTCTTCTCCCTCTCTCTCGCCATTCTATTTCTTTTATTTCCCCTTGAATTTGAACTCTCTTGCTCCGAATTTCTGTTGTGGCGGGAACCTTAATTTGTATGCTGCATGTGTTCTATTTCCGCTCTACTGCTTTAGTGTTATTGTGGTGATTGTGGGACTCAATGCTTCATATCTGCTTCTGCATTCATCGATGGCGGCTCCGATGTTTCTGTTTCCCGTCCTCTGTTTCTGTTATCTCTTCCGAGAAAAAAGAAAAAAAATGATTTTGGATCCTGAAAACTCGGTGGTGTAGCGGGTCTAGGGTTTCTGTTTTTTTGCAATGGAGAATGTTTACCTGCCTGGTGAAAGGTTCTGACTCTAATGATTGGTTCATGAGGGAGTACTAATTTACTACTATGAAATCATTGAACACTCTTTTCAAACTACGCCACACGCACTATGCGTTTGTTAATTGCAAAAGAACTTCCTGCATTGGGGCTTCTGTATTAGCAACTAAGGAGGGAGTTAGTTTGTAGTTATGTTGGGTTATGTTGTCTATTTGAGTCTGGATACCCAATTTTATTTTATTTAATTGTTCAAGATATACTTCAGTTGCCTGTCAAGTCCATGGTTTTATTTGGTGGCTTTTATATCTGTGCATTGATTTAGTTTGACATATACTAATACTTGTGGTTTTGTCCCAGGTCGCAATTTTTTGGGTTTGGCTGCTGCACATGTTGTTCTAGGCTTGTTTAGGTGGGTTCCAACAATGCCATTATTGAAGAAAACGCTTTTTCCTTTGTCGGAACCACCTAAAGATTTGGAGCCTCACGAACTCGTATACCAAGTTCGTTTCACGAAAGAGATTTTCCGAGATTATCTGTATCCTTTTTGACCTGGGTTGTGTTAAAGTTGATATATCTGTTGTTGTTCCGGGTATTAGAAAGGGACCCATCCTGATGGAGGCAAGCAAAAAAGTTTTATCAAGTGGCAGTCTTTTGTCAATTGACAACCTGTTTGCTGCTCACCACCCCCTCTCCCCCCTAATTCAGTTCTCCAAATGAGTCATTCATTGTGTTTTGTTTTGCTTTCCTTAGTTTGGACTAGGGAATATTTGAACAGGATAAATTTATATCGCCAGAGACTTTGGACGTGTAAAGTTAGTGGGAAAACTAACTTGACTTATGAAGAGGCTTTGGTTTCTGAAAAACATGCATCTGAGAAGGTTCAAGAGATCCCTGAGGAACATGCGGCACCTGCACTACGCCTGATACAATTTAGTAAGAACTATCTCCTAGAATAAATGAATGTTTATTACTTGGATTCTCCTGTTACTTTTTTGCCTCTTCATTGGTCTGATATGCATCAATACATAATAGCTTGTGAAAAACTAATCCTCCTTTGTTTCGTTTTGTAATCATTGGTCAATTTGGTGATGCTTTTGGAATGTGTATTTACCAGCTTACTTCAAGTTTGGTAATATGTTTCACTGCTGATGCTTTTGGGTTATGCCTTGATAGGCTTGTCGCATAACAGATGCTTGGATGTGATTGCATTCTTTGAGTGCTTGGTCAACTTTTGTAGGACATTTGCTCTTGGGGCTGATCGTTCAGTGGTTCCATTGCAAATGGAGTATTTTGGCATCTTTTTTATGTCTTGTAAGGGTAAAATAATGCAAGTTCTTAAGGTGGTGTGATGCATTTGGTTCTTCAGTGTGCATATTTAGGGGGGAGGCATTAATCTTTATTATCATCCTACCTTGACCAATCAACTATATGTTAGAATAGTTTTCTTACTCCCCTTATTAAACATAGTTGCGGGGCTCTCTGGTGGATAATTCATTTTCCTTTTATGCTGTTGAAAGTTGGAACATGTATGATTTGTCCGCTCATCAAGCAACGAGGACGATTGATTTAAGGATGTTTTTGGAACCGCCTTTATCTTCACACCCCTTTGTCAAAACTAGTTAGTTTTAACTAGCTATTCTTGTCATTGCCATGGAAGCTCACTAGTGTGAGAAGCTCGAAGCCTTGTTGATGTGGAGTCTATGCAGCACAAGCATGCACACACTGTTTCACGACAGATACAGTTTAGTAAGATTTTTGTGCAAGTTAGTTTTATGAGATAGTTAAACTTGTTGTTCATCCTTTCTGTGTATTTTATTTTGACTTCATATGCTGCATCTTCTGTTTCCCCTTTCATGGTATTTTTGCTATTTCGGTAGAAAAGAATCCTAAGTCTTTATTGTTAACTCAATATGTTTTTTTGGTGCTGTCTTAATTTCCAATTTTGATCTTCATGTTAAATTTTGGCCATCATTCAATACCCGCTTTTTAGTAAGCACAGTTCTCTCTGCAGCCGGAACAAAGCAATATGATAGCACCTATTTTTTTTCCCCATTTTGGCAGTTCAATATATATATACACACACACAGACACATAAAAAAGCATAGTCCTCATCATAGACATCTGGTGGTGGATTTGAAGCATGTGATTATGTTGGCATACGTAAAAATATCTTATAAGAAGCTCATTTTAAGTATGCTTTGAATGATTGTGAATGCTTGTTCGTTCCTTAAAAAAAATCAAGATACAGGACATAATGATATCTGGTACTGTAAAGCAAGTTGAGCGCATTCTTCTTTGTTCTTAAAGGGCTGTTTTGAGTTTTTTTTTTCCTTCATAGTTTTACTCAAGTTCGTAAGTTTTTTATTGATTTTTCAGGTATGCTTTCATTGAAAGATCTTGCAGACACAATAGCTGTAAAATTGATGGAGCATTCACTTATAGGAGCTGAAGTGCATGTAAGGAAGGGTGATGATCTCTGTCCTTGCAAGATATTAAAAGTTTTTGATGGTGATTCTAGCAAAAGCCAGTATGAGGTAGCATGGCTTGATAAGCATAAGAAAATAACTGGAACTGGAGTGGTGGATGGAGATGATGTGACGCAGAAGAAATTTCCTGTGAGCAGAAGAATTTTGAAGTCTTTTATTCGGAAATCTACCTATCGAAATGGCCCTTTTGTGCTTCATGACAAATTGGCACAAAAGCATGGAATCTCAAGTGATCCACCACAGGAACTAAAAAGCAAAATTTTCATTCAGGATGGATTAGTCTGTAACAGAAAGAATACAGAAGGGAAAAAAAGAGCCCGGGTAAGTAAAATCCAGATATCTAAATGGTAATTGTGATATGATTTTTATTGTTCATGATACTATCATATTCCCTTGTATATCATGTGCAGGATGAAGAATCTAGAAAACGTAAAAGGAAAGTGGATGGTGAGAAAGCAGAGAATGCGGAAAAGAACTCTGATGAAGGTTTGTTATGCAGAAGCCATTTTGTTTCCTGCTTAAACTAACTCTATCTTCTTTTTTCCTATAGTGTCTTTTGGTTCGTTCGGTTCTGGTCTCCCTGTATGCCTGTTTTTTTGGGCTAGGAAATTAACTTGAATACCAGTTTTGAAAAAGCATGTATCTGTAACAATGCATTATTTAATTATTTGTATATTCTATTGAACTTTGGATTTGCAGAACATGATCAATTGAAGGATGAATCTATCAAGTACCCAATCGATGATCTATTGGTGCAGCCTGGTGCAGATGACCCAGTTTTTACTGACCGCCCTTCACCTTCAAGGGACTTCAATATTCCACCAGATTGCGTGGGGAATCTTTTAATGGTTTGGGATTTTTGCGCCTCCTATGGTAGACTCTTGAATTTGTCGCCATTCTCTCTAGAAGACTTTGAAAATGCTATCTGTCATAAGGGTAGTAGTTTTAGTCTTATTGTTGAAACACATTCTGCCCTCCTCCGGTTGCTTATAAAAGACGGTAATGATGATCTGTTGATTGTGCTGAAAAGAAACCGAAAGCTGAAGGTATTTGTAGAAATTTACTTCTGTTATTCTCAGAATTTGTCTGTGCGTGTATGCCTTCTGAGTGTTTCTTTTTGGTTCGCAGATAACATTAGTAAACTGGACAGAGTATCTATGTGATTTTTTAGAGAGAACCGACATTTCTGATCTAACCACTTGTATATCAACAATTAAGCGAGGGCACTATGGGCTTCTGGATGCTCAAACGAAATTAGGCATCTTACAGCAATTGATTGATCAAGCTATCCAAACAAATACTGTAAAGGAGAAGTTGGATGAGTATATTGAACAGCGACAAGTGCTTGGAGCAACAAGGAGGGAGGAAGCACTGGAAGAAGGTAGAAGGAAAAGGCAAGAGAAGGAACGATTGAAGGCCAATGGGTTTGCAAATGGAGTAATGAATGGGCATAACCTGGAAAGGACAGAAAACAATCTCCAATCACATGTATCAAATGGGAATCACAATAACCAGAATGGAGAGAGCACAAAGAAACATAAGGGAGGAGAGGTCATGTCCTCTCAACTAAACAATGCACCTGCCGAAATGTAATCCTTGTTTTCTTTTTCTGACATGTATTAGCATCTTAATTGGTGGCTAATGCAATTGAATTATTTGAATCTTGTTACAATTGAACAGTGAGAACAACCATTCAGACACTGGATCAAGAAAAGCAGGCAAAAAGCATAATTTGGATGGAGGCGAGGAAGTAAATGGTTTCTCTAAGAAGGAAGTGCTGAAGCTTTTGAAGGATGAGGAAAAGGAACCATCAGATAGGAGGAACAAGGAGCAGAGGGTGTTTATCCAAATACTTTCTTTTGTCCATCCTGTGCATGCACATCCTTTTGTGCATTTGCGAAGACCCACATATTCTTATTAACATTTTCCAAACGTTTTTTGATTCTGCAGAGAGAATATTTTGAACGTGAAATGGAGAAACGAGTCATACGCACCAATCCCTTGGGTAAGGATAGAGACTATAACAGGTACTGGTGGTTCCGACGTGATGGGAGGATTTTTGTGGAGAGTTCTGACTCCAAGCTTTGGGGTTACTACAGCAGCAAAGAAGAGGTATTAATGCTCAATTTCTCCCACCCATCTCTCTAATCTTTGTTTTTCCTATGTTAATGATTGCCGGGTGATATTCTTGAACAGCTTGATTTGTTGATGGGTTCTCTGAATCACAAGGGCGAGAGAGAGAGGGCTCTTCACAAACAGCTGGAGAAATTCTACAGCCGAATTTGGTGAGCGATATTTTGCGTACGATTGTTTAATCTTAGGTCTAATGAATCTATCCCCAAATCCTGGCTGTTTTGGGTTCTTTAAGAACAACCTGTTTGTCCTTGCATTTATTTTCCTTTCTCTTTGAAGTTTTGTTCCTTCTAAGCAACTGTTTCCTATTATCGTGGATGGGGTTTTCCAAAGCATTTCATGTTGGACAAGGGTCTAGGATACTGGTAAGGATTGTGGTTAAGACAAGATTATCGAAATGCATCAATCCCAGCCCTGGTTGGTTGGAAGAGTAGGCACTGCTAGACAAAAAAATTATTTTTTTAGCTAGTTTACACCCTTTTTGCTAAGGCTTTAGTGTTGGTCCTTTAAATGCTGACAATTGTTGTGTGTGCGCATCTGACATTGTTGCACCTTTTGTTTTGTTTCTGCCAAGCAATTAACTTGCCATTGCCACCTCCGCTTTTGCAGCTCGGAACTCCAAAAGAGATCGAAGGATATTGCTAACAAAATTGCATTGGAGGAGGCTGTGCACAGGAGATCTAGTCGTGTACGGGCTCTGCCTAGAGAGAATCCTGCCAACGGTTTTCTTAGCTATGTTAACAAGTGGAAAGAAGACTAACTAACGAGTCTTAGAATGACGGTAGTTGCGGGCGGGTTACGGTGATGGTAGGGATTTGTTTATTACTCAGTTGCTAACTCATTCATTATCTTTTGGAGGGAATTTACGGGTCGTTGTTAAGGTGTAGGAACTAGGAAGGGAAAGGTTCCATCAAGAGAATGATGGGGTGTTTTTTTTTCCAGGATCTATTCCTCTGACTTGAACATATTTTTACCCATCTTCCTCAAGTTTTGTAGATGACAGTTGTACTTTTCCAAACCATTTTTATAGAGAGGTTTATATTCATTTAGCTTCATTAATATTTGCATATTTTCCCCGTCTGCGTTCATTTTGGATGACAGAACTCAAGCATCCTAATGCAAAGTTATATTTGTGATGTTCCATCCAATTTGGTGTCAGTTGATTGCTTCACAATTTTTTTTTGTAGATACTGATATTGAGTAATTAAGATGCTCCTAATTACAACTTCACGAATATTTACGGATAATTTTTTTTTAATGAAAAAAATCATAAAATCACCCTAGTGTTTGTACCAAATATTCAAAAAAACATTTCACAGCAATTGAGTTAAATAAAACCCCACGTTTGTCAGAAATTATCTTTAAATTTAGCTGACGTGAAAATTTATTTACTAAAAAAATGACTTGGAATAAAAGTAAAAACATATAAATTAAAAGAATATCTCCCCCAACCTTTTTTTCCTCCTCCCCCAAATTAAAAGAATGATTTTACGTATAGTATCATTTTTTTTTGTTTTTTTATTGAGTTATACAAAGTTAGCATCTATTTATCTCGTAAGGAGAGATTAAAAAATTTCTTTTTTTAATAAGAACCAAACATGTCTTAAGATAATTTTAAAAATAGAATGTGGTCTGTTAAAATTAGTAAACATGTGGTTCTATTTGACTCAATTACAAACGTGAGGTCTTTTTCGAACATTTGATACAAATGTCAGGATAATTTTATGATTTTTTCCTTTATTAATAAACCTACCAGATTTTATTCTTCAAACTTTATTGATGTTAAGTATTTCGAATAATTTGTAATTCTTAATTATATGCTTATAAAACCAATATAAACCATCTAATATTCAATATAATGTGTGCAAGTATGCATCAAATGTAAACTAATTATAAATAAAAAGCTAAATGCATATTTTAGTCCCAATATTTTTCTAAAATTTTTAAATTAGTCCTCACGTTTGTTTTCGGCTGAAATTGATCCTCATGTTTATATAATTGGATGAAATCAGTCCAATTTATTTAATTAAATTAATTTTTATTTTCAAGAAGTTCCAGAAAATAATGTTTCTTTACCAATATCCTATATGACATAATGACATGGTCAAAATAATAAAAAAAAACATTTTTTT
>NBIL01044656.1:0-13265 GCA_002752925.1 Viola pubescens var. scabriuscula
TGAATAGAAAAATGAAAAATGGTAACAGCAAAGTTTCTTTCTTAAAGGAAAAGAAAGGTCCTAAGAATAAGTGCGGCCACAATAATAAAGTAAAAAAATTCACAACCACGTAGATCAACATCGGGTATAAGTTATTTTAACTTAACTAGAAATTTTATGTTCGAGTTTTAAATATATAAATGTGTTAAAATTTATGAAGAAGAACTTTATTGGTATTATTCAGGTATTCGAGTATGTAGTAGCTCACCCCTAATGTAGCGATCGGATTAGCCTCTATTCATGAAAAGGTGAAAAAAAAGGGGGGGNAAAAAAGGAACACACTCAACAAACAAGCTTTTTGTTCCGCTTTGAAGCCCATTCGCGAGTACCTACCACTACCACTGAAACCCATTCTCAGAATCCAATACGCATTATAAAACCCAGCAACCACTAAAACCCCCACATCTCACTAAACCCTGCTTTCTCTCACCATTCCTTCCTATCCCTACTACTCTCTCCTAGTCCTATATTTTGTACAGAGCACCCGAAAAGAAAGCACTCCAAATTCTACTCCCACCGTTGGTCTTTTGCCTTCATTTACATGGACACAGACACCCAAAACTGTGTCATTGCCTGGTCAGTGGTCACTACTCTTTCTTTCCTTCCTTCATTCACCAAACTATATCTGCTTATACATGTATTTCTGCGATGCTGATTGTTTCTTTGTTTTTGCCTCTCTTTTTCTGGCAAGTTCAGGGGTGCAGGTGAAGATGGGCAGTTAGGATTAGGCACCAACGATGAGAAAGACTTGGTTTGCGTTATCAAAGCTCTACAGTCTTACAAAGTCCGCTCGGTTGTTGCTGGTAGCCGTAACTCTCTTGCCATTTGTGACGGCGGCAAGGTGCTTCCTTCCCTCTCTCCCTTCCATTTTCCACTTACTTTAATTGCTTGTTTTGCTTCTATGCTTGGATTGCTTCTCATTGAATAGCTTGTGTTGTCTAGTTGTTTACATGGGGGTGGAACCAAAGAGGGACTCTAGGTCATCCTGCTGACACCAAAACTGAGAACGTTCCTAGCCAAGTAAAGGCTCTAGCCGCTGTTAACATTGTTCAGGTATTTGCCTTTACTCAACCATTAAAAACCATAATTGACTATTATGCTTGTCTTTTGATCAACATGGGCTTCTCTCTTTTCCTTTTCTGTTGTCCCTAATTCATCTGTTCTGGTGTCTTCTCTTTGAAGGCTGCTATTGGTGGATGGCACTGCTTGGCTGTTGATGATCAAGGTCGCACTTATGCCTGGGGTATAGAACTGTCATTTTAAGTTATGGAAAATGTGATGATTTTTATTTGTATTCTTGTTTTTAAAGACTGTTTCTTTTTTGCTGTGCTTACTGTAAAATTTGTAGGACAGTTATTTGCAATGACTGAAAAGATGTGATGCCTATGTATCCTGTAGGTGGGAATGAGTATGGGCAATGTGGGGAAGAACCTGAGCGGAAGGATGACACTGGAAGGCCATTAAGAAGGGACATAGTGATTCCTCAACGCTGTGCACCAAAGCTTGTAGTCCGCCAGGTGATTTGCTTTTCTATCATTTTTTAGGTATGAAATGACCACAGGTGAGTTGTGCTGAAGGAACTAGAATTGCTTCCTGCATGACTTTCGATGGCTGGTACCCATGTAGCTTAAAAATCCCAAGTTGGTACTTTTGTTAAGGGATACTTATCGTCTTCCAGTTTTTTACAATGAGAAAATAACAGGGTTAGGCAGTTCTGAAAAAGGATGCTGAAGAATTTGTTAATTTCTCGTTCATTTGCTTAAAAGATTATGATGATGGAATATGGGTGTGGGGGTTCTTTTTGTCCCCTCTTCAAGAAACTCTATTTCAACCTCTTCCCGTATGTAGTCCACAGCAGTAATTTTTCCCAATGCTACCTGACATAAGCATAGAATAATTGTATTGTGTGGCCTTGATATATTTTAGTGGTGCATAATTCATAAGGGCAGTAATTCAGATCACTAGTTGTTCCTACCTGTGGTTTAGGCATAGGGTGCATCCTAGCCATGTGAATAAATTAAGATAATTCTTCGCATGGAAAGTTCTTGACTGGCACATCCCATGAACTTTTGGTGGCATCTCTGATCGAGGGATGAGAATACCTTAAAGATAAGTTCTATAAATCTCTTTTAGTGCATCTTGTAAACATGCACTTCGAAATAGGCGGGCACTCCTTTAAAATGATAAAATCATACAGTATAAATGATGGCTTCGCAGTGGTATTTTTTCACGTGCCTAACACAAATTTCTTTGCCTTGACCTGACCTTTGTATTTGTTAAATGCACTTTTATGTTAAATAGATACGGTAGGTTGATCTTATATTAGTTTTGCACTTTCAGTATATTCTAATTGCTGATGTGTTAGGTAGCTGCTGGGGGTACTCACTCTGTGGTGCTGACACGTGAAGGGCATGTGTGGACTTGGGGTCAACCATGGCCTCCTGGTGACATGTACAATTTTGACTTATTACCCATCTCTATTTCCATGTCTATATGAGTTGATGAAGTTGCTTTTTACATACTTTGCTTAGTTGAAGACTACAAGTACGCTTTTAATGTCACTCGTTTGATTGCGTATCTGTTCTTTGTTTCCAGAAAGCAGATATCTGTCCCTGTTCGGGTACAAGGCCTTGACAGGGTGAGGCTCATTGCAGTTGGGGCATTCCATAATTTAGCTCTTAAAGAAGATGGAACTTTATGGGCGTGGGGTAATAATGAATATGGACAGCTTGGAACTGGAGATACCCAGCCAAGATCACAACCGATTCCTGTCCAAGGACTATCTGGTCTCACTTTGGTGTGTATTACCGATAACACAGTGTGCTGGTTCTTTTTTCTTTTTCTTGGCTTGCATTTCACACTTGCCCTTGATTGCATAATATTGCATTAGTTCCAAATTATTATGGTCAACTAAGAACTTTTTGTATGCATTGTACCTTATTTAAAATCGTTCTGTACGTTTTCTTTGAAATAAAAGCCTGAAATGGGAGTACATTTCTCCCTGGGGGTTTCTTTTCTTTCTTTTTTCCTTTTACTTCCTTGGTCAAGTATAAAGTTTCATTCATCATTTTGCGCCGATGTTTATTGTCACAGGGGTCATTTGATTGGGCTGGAGAGGTCGGGCCATGATTTTGCCATCTGGATCCGTTTGACTTTCATAATTGTGCCTCCATGTTCTATGTCCTAGGATTCAAAGGCATCAATTAAGTCAAATTGTACTGACATCTTGATTTTTGTTTCTAAGAACTTTGCATTTTTTGCCAGTCGGATTTAATTTCTGTCTAAAAATTCATAAGGATCTCTTTCTGTATTCCTATTTTAGAACTTCCGCATCTGCAAGAATATGACAATTATTTGTCCTGAAGTCTTTGTTTTTGGCTGTTAACTGTTAGAAAATTTGATGCTTGAAATTATGGCTGTCTTCGGATTTCATTTCCGCATTGTTTATTTTTAGATTAGACTGATATGTTTCTATTTTGTTCTTGTGTCTAGGTTGATATTGCAGCTGGTGGATGGCATTCTACAGTATTAACTAATGATGGGGAGGTATGCATGCTCTTTAATATCTTAAGGCGCCCTTGCGTTTGGGTTTTGTAGAAAACTTTATCATCCACGAGTGAGTAGTTGTGTGTGGGTATGCTAACGTTGTTGTTGGACCCGTGAGTGAGTACTTGTTCAGCTTATTGGAAAAATTGTCTGGAAGTTAGGAATCTTACTATCTTATTACTGCTAGGCCCAGTGTTATACCAGTTGGGTTGCATTTTGCTTTTCAGCTTAGGGTGTTTGCCTTTTGACTCCTTCAAGCTGCATGAATAGTATTCTATAGGATTTTATCAAGAAATCAGAGACTTAACACTTAACGGGACATTGTCCAATTGACATCATGCATCATGAGAGAAGCATTACTAGTTGTGGATGTAACGATCATAATTTCAATGTGCTTCGTATGACAAGTATGCCTCTTTATTGCAGGTGTATGGTTGGGGAAGAGGGGAACATGGGAGGCTGGGATTTGGAGATAATGACAAGAGTAGTAAAATGGTACCCCAAAAAGTTAATCTTTTAGCAGGGGAGGAAATTGTTCAGGTACCATCAATGCAACATCTTATTTTATTTATAGCCGTGGGAAACCCGTTAAACTGTGTGTTTAAATCTAAGGAAACTAGATTTGGTTCTAGACTGAAGATTTCCTTTGGTATAACTGATTTTCATAGGAGTAAAATTCTATGGAGAACCAATTATCATTCATGGAGAACTTGTAGGTATTGAGGAACTTGTAAGAACTGAAAGACCTTTGAGTAGGTCATTGTTCCTCTTTGAGGATGGTTATGTTAGAGCATGGTGGTTGTAGGGGGTAGGGATGTTTGTAGGAGGTATGGGCGTTTGATAATATCTGCATTAACCTAATAAATGAAGTATTTCATTCTATGTACATCCACCTTTCATCTTTGGTAAGCACTGTAGGCAGTTAACTTATGTTTGTTTCCACCAAGTGTGGTTAGATCCATGTATTTGTATATTTGCGGGTCCCACAGGTTCAGGGCATCACAGTACATGGATCTCCCATGCTAGTATGAAATCATTTGATCTCTCTTTTTTATTTTTTCCCATTTCAGATTGTTTTGAACTTGGATTTCTCATTTAGCAATTTGCTGCTTTTTATGCTTAACCAATGTATTATCCTCATCCTCTCTTGAAATAGTTGGATTGATTTATTCTAATCCAGGTATCTTGTGGTGGGACTCATTCAGTTGCTTTAACACGAGATGGGCGTATGTTTTCAGTAAGTAGTGTTTTTACACCTATCATACAGTCCTTTATTAAATGCATGTTTGATGATTTGATCAAAAGTAACGACCCTGATAATGACAGTTTTGAATGCATGCTTGTTTTTCCTTCTTACTTAAAATCAATAATCTTGATTTAGGTACTACTAGTCTTGTAAGATCCAGTCACTTTAGATGGTCGTTCTTGGAGACACTTGGAATGTCCCTAAATTGTGCACCCAGTTTACTTGGTCTTTAATGTATGAACTATCCAACCTGGTTCTTCCCCTGCCCCTAGAAATTTAATATATTCCTGGAACTTGAAGTTGATTGTTTACTTACCCCTCAACTGCCATCTTGTCAAGTTTCACCCCCATATGATTCGGGTTTGAGTCCCTCTAAACTTGAAAAATGTGACACGTATGGGAATCTGTTCATCCTTTTGTCTCATTTTGACCCTAAAATGAACAACGTCCCTTAATGTGTAGCACTCCATTGCTTTTACTTTGGGGGCTCGTATTCACGCTTCTGATTTTATTGCTGATTAAAGTTGTCTTTGACATTAATAACATCTGCTCAAAGCACGGGTTTAAAGCCTTCATTTCAAATATTTTCAGAACTTCTCCACTCTAAGAAAAAAGGAGATCAATCATTAATTGTGTCATTTTTGTGTCCAAGGAACATAAAGTCGGCATGCTCACATTATTGTACAATGTGTTATTCTTCTAAGAACTAAAGATATAATTGCTAACGTGGAAGATTTTATGTTAGTTTAAGGAACATATTGGATAGTGTAGTCCACTATGGCCTCAAGGTGCATGGTTTAGGACATTTGCCGCTTCCTTTCGATGTAGTTCTTAGTGTTTCTGCTGTTCTCGTTCTTTGTTGCTGATTTTTGTCATAATCCAATTCAAGTTTAAGTAGCTCATAATATAAGCTGTGATTGGTTTCACTGTGGCAGTTTGGTCGAGGTGATCATGGCAGACTTGGGTGTGGGAGGAAGTTGACAACGGGTCAACCCATAGAAGTCCCAATAGACATCCCAGCTCCTGAAGACCTTAACGGCCCTGGCACGAGCACTGGCACTGGAACAGAGGGACGTTGGGTCGGTAAACTGGTGGCGTGCGGGGGACGGCATACTCTTGCAATTGTAGAATGGCAAACTGATGAATCTAAATAGTTTTATTAAATAGAAAGAAATAATGGGGGTATGGTATCTAAATGCGGGACTATGAATAACTAGATATACCCCCCATCTATATAGTTCATAAGAAAACGCTAAATACAGATGGAAACTGTTTGATAGATCCTTGACTGAGGGAGGAGGTGACTGTTGATTGAATATTATTAGTGTCCTATCAATGTTTTTAATGTCACCATATTCTGGCTAGCAGTAAACATGAGATCTGCTTTGCTCTTTATCAATCTTGTCACAGATGCAGCTCTTCCCTTGCTCTGTTCAAGAATTCTAATAATCAAATTCAGAATATGTTGCATCTTTTAACCAAAATTTTACCCACGTACTACAATACATTAATTTGTATCATAAGAGTGGAGGCAGGGGAGCCTAGTTCCATTGGAATTCCCTAAACAGTAAACATCTTGCAGCGCAAGTGCGTGCGCCAAAGTGTTGTTTTTTCTTCTGTATTACTACTATAAAACATTGGTATAAGTACACGAGGGGTTTTGCAAGTTTGATACACACAAACATAGATATACACAGATGAGGGAACTTTACATTCATGTGATAGTGGATGATGCGCTAGCTTCAGTGCCGCCCCTTGCGGGGATACCGCCACCGCTGCAGCCAGTAGGCTCGCTGCTGTGACCGTCATAACCCGGTCCATATCCAACCCTAAACACCCCAGCATGGAGAAGCACAACATAAAGGAATTGACTCAAGAAAGATATGATCAGCATTGCCTCCAGTGTTTTCTGCATAAAGAGGTAGGGCCATTTCATTAAGGAGGTGGTGAGTACTGATTAGGTTGCAATTTGAATTAATTAGTACAACTGCTCATGTAAGTTCTTACCAATCGCTTTCCTCGATGCCCTCCTAGTATGATCTGCTTGATCTCAAATCTGCAATGAAGGTTTTATTTGGTTTTAGATGGAACAAATTAAAAGTGCTGTGGAAAGAATGGGATGGGAAAGTATAAATTTAATCAAGTCATTAAGATTAGTTTATAGATATATTTGTTCGAGTTTGGTCGTGGGCATCACTAGGGAGTAAAATACTCTTAAGAGGTAAGTAATGCTACGCGCGCGGAGATATTATTTTTATCGCGAATAACGTAAATATGTACGAAAGTGAGCTTAGAGCTAACTCTGTTCCAATAGGCAAATAAAATAGAAATTGAAGGCATACCCGAAAGCAAGAGCAATCATAGCCCAAGAAACGAGGGACAAAGAGCTTGCACCGGCCAGGCTGTCACTCCGCCATGCACGGCGGTGGACCAACCCAACCACCACTGAGCAAACACCAACCGCCCCACCTAGCAGCGCAAACACCAGCATATACTCTGTTGCTGCATTCCCACCCAAATCTGCAACCCCCCAAAAACAAAAAAATTAATTATAAACATAATTAATAATAAATTCAAGATTTTTTTAAAAAAAAGAAGGGAATTTGATTACGAGGGTGATTCCTTTCGCCATTGATGTATTTGTCAACAGACCAACCGGCGAGACCAAGAACAATGAGAAGAACCACCAAGTTCACCACTAAAAGGGGTCCTAGTAAATCTTTACCAGCAGCACCTCCTCCTCCTGCCATTTCTATCTCTTTTCTCTTTTACCCCTAAAACCAGCTGCAACCTCTCTCTCTCTAACGTGCTCTCTTTATAAATGCTTCAATACAAACAAAACACCATGAAACGAAACGAAAAGGGCTCTCGCCACGTGGATTTCTCTGCTCGTGTTGTAAATTTGTTTATTGTAACATGAAACTCACACTAATCCCTTTTCTTTCCTCTTTTTCTTCTCCTTAAATAAACAAATTCATATGATCGGGTGTATTCTACTCCACTTCATCCTTGTTAATTATAATCCCTTTTTTACAACTCACTCCAACTTATACTTACCTACGCATTTCACATTCTCACACCTTCACACATTTTCTCAGACTAATATCCAAATATATTACTTTTTGTTCATAGTTCAATTGGGTTGCTTTTTTTTTTATGTTTTAATTCATACTTCAAAAAATATAACATAACATTTAAGTCGACCGTTGAATCAATCTCAAATTTTATCTTTTAACTCTTTAGCTTAACTTTCTAGTTCGATTTTCTAAACTTTGCCACCAAGATAACAAGTGAAATTTGAAAAGAAATATGAAGAGATGCATGATTCTTTATAAAAAAAAGTATGTTTTCTTTATAAATACTTATTTCCAAGATGTTTTATATTAGTCTTCAAATAATACTAGAAATACTAACGTTTTACTAACAGATAAGGTAAAAGGTGATTGTGGTTTATCCTACTTCCTTATTAGGTTATATTATTTTTTATTTAGTGTCAGTATTCAATTTCAATTAGATTAAACGTTTAACTTTTATATTTACTTTAAAATGAAGCTAGAGGTGGATGATGATGTATATGATAATACTTTTGTGGTTTATATATCAAAATTATTTATTTTACACATAATTGTGATAATATCATGCCGCAAATCTAGGCTAATTCTCTAAAAAAATCACAAATATTTATTAATTAAGGAAACCAACTCAAAGGAATTGTACTTTGTTCATAACCATTTCACATGCATTTTCTTTATCTGAAACAAAATTCCTATCATCCGAAGATTTTAGGAATGTTTCATCAAGAGCAAGTCTTAATACAGTATCAAACGCAGGGGCCATAAAGTGTAAGCTAGAAACTGTTCCAAATGAAATGTGAGAAGACTGCCGAAAACGATGCCACTACAAAGATCTTGTTTTATACTAATATACGACATATATATCTGTATGTGTTTAAAACTATGGTATTCATTGCTGTAACACACTAAGCTATATAGTATAGGTATTGCATCTTTATCATGACATTTTGCTGTCCCTTTTCGTTCTCCAGAGCTACAAAATGTCATCAAGAGCAATTGTTTCGAGAGGAGGCTTAAGAACGAACAATAAAGAGCACAAGACCAGAACAAAGATGCTGAATATAAAGAGTGATTTGCACGGATAAGCGTATCGTCCAACAAGCCTAATGCCTTCGTCTTGACCAGTTTTTGTTGCTGCATCGTCCATTTGTAAACTCGGGCATGCGAAAAAACCATAAACTATACCCGTCAAAACTGCTCCTAAATGCGTCCTACAAAATGTTGCAACCAGAAGTCAAAATTCGCCATCATTAGGTTCAAGAAAAGAAAGAAACACTAAAAAAGAAGAGAATCTAGTTTCTGCAAAGTTTAAACCAACTAATTCTTCATCAAGCAAGGTATGTCTCACATCTTGAATGGTGTAGTCAGCTTTGTAAATCTTACCAGTCATCAATTGGACCGAAATGGCTTAATGTGAAGCTAGCAGCTGTTATGAGCATTGCCTTCTGAAACATACGCTCTGCGACATCCTTGGTGATTACGTCTTTATTTTGATTTTGATATATGAGCCATGCTCCAATTATGGCAAATATCGGTCCCTGCATGAAAAATGGCTTTGCTTAAAATGTCAATTGTAACAAACTATACACAAGTGTAGAAAAGAAATAATTAACCACAACTACGAGCACAAGATCGTACTAGCATTGTGCACTAGAGGATGTGATGTTTAACTCAATGAATAATGAAAAAAAAGGGGAAGAACAAAAGATTAGAGGCAAAGCTTCTTACTGTCCCGCCAACGGTAGGCTCTGGTGTGTGAAGAAAGCTGATCAAGTTACCAGAAAATCCTCCAAGTATGTATATCAAGAAAAACGTAAATGAGCCATAACCTCGGCAAACAAGTGGTCCAAAAGTAAGAAGTGACCAGCACCCAAGAACCACGTGAACAGCTCCACCATGCTGCACGTCCCAAGTTTTCGGTAAGAGAATTTTTTTGTCGCATCAAAGCCAACTAAATGTAGAAAGTTTTTCTACATTTCTTGCATACCCCCACAAACAATGAACAAGTCTTATCCCCACAATTTCTTGGAAAGAGTTTATTGCGCATAATGATCATATCACTATATCAGTATCTTCTTACTGATAGAAAATAAATATTAACCATTTCAAAGTGAAATCATTTCACCTAGCCTTAAGTTTATTATAAGCTTGGTTTAAGAAAGGAAAGTAGAAACATAGCAACCGAATGGGAGCACGAACCCAGTGACCACTTTGTGCCATTTCAACAGGTAAAATGATTTCACCTAATTGCTAGTTTATTATCAGCTTAAGTTAACAATGAAAAGTAGAAAAAACAGCAACAGAATGGAACACGAACCCAGTGTCAATCTTGTACCAGAAACATGGGTGTCACTAGCCTCCACCACTCTCCACTCAGGATCAAATCATTTATCTTAGCTCCATATACTAATGGGAGTGTAAAGAGCCCAAATTCAGAATTCTTGATTGGACTCGCTATTTCAAACAGAAAAACAGCTATGTTTATCGAAGAAAGTAATCCTCTGCATCCAAAATTAATGAAATAAAGATAAGTTTAGCAACTGTAGTATGGAAATGGAAAATAAAGAATTCATCAAGGCAGGAAGAGCTCACATTAAGTAAAGATCAGAGGCTTCATCATTTTTATGCAAGTCTGCAGAGTTGCTGGATTTTCTATCAACATCTTTAGTACTCAACTCAATTATGTTTTTCTGATTCCCATCTTTCCGAGAATCTATGCTTAGTGAGACTGATTTTTCTATAAGTTTTTCCTCAATAGTTTGTTCATAGAAAGTGGATGATGCATAACTTTCTACGCTTGTATCTGAAGGCACGACAAGAAAAAAGATTAGATGAAAGTTGATATCTGATGAAACAATAGCTTAAGTTAACTGAAGCTGCTGAAAAACAGTCTATATTATGTCACATAAGAATCATGGTTTATTAGCACTTTGTGGTTTCTCCTCATACTGATTATGCATTCAAAGAAATAGAGCCGTAATAATGTTAAACCAAAAGGACGAATAATAATATTAGACATTGAAGCCTACCTTTATTAAGTTTGCCAAGATATGAATTAAGACGCTCCAACTCGTCCTTTGCATTGATTGGACCAGTTCTATTGAGTAGCTTTGTCATGTGCTCCCCAAGATCTGAAGAGGGCTGATCTGAATTGCCTTGGACCTTTTCCAAATAAGTCTCTAACGATCGTAGTTGCTTGTCAGTAGTACTTAACCCTGAAGAATGGCACACCATGCTGAAATCTTCACCTTTATATAACTTCTGAGAATGCAAAGTGCCATAGTTGGTAAATGCTCCTTTGTGACCATTCACCCTTCTTGAATTTGTTTTCATTAAACAGTTGACATTGCTATCCAACACAAGGCTTCTCCTGTACGTGTCACCGGAACTTGTACGAAAGCACGAGTGTCTATATGGAGAGCCTGAACATTCACTCGGAATACCTCTCTCGGGTTGTCTTGTTGAATTTTGAGTTTGTAGGACATGGTCATGGTAGGGAATTTTGTAGCATATAGGAACTACAGCCATTTAAACCTGAGAACCCAAAGAAAACAAAAACAAGAGAGAATGATGAAACATTTTACATGGTCAACATCCAAGCAAATTTGTTCAAAACAAGCAACAAGCATTTTAACAATCCAGAAGAAAAGAATACATTCAAGTAGTAGCTATTGGACGACATTCATCAAAAGAAAATAAAAAGAAAGAAAAGAAGCAGAAGCAATCAAGCATTTCCTTCAAATTTATACTTTGCACAAAAAATATGCTCAGCTTTGTATGGCTAGTTTCTTGAATTACAAACAGATGACATAGTATAGAACAAAGGTGCATGAACACAAAAAGGTTCTTTCTTTCTGTTCTGACTGTTCAGTGTTTCAGAACTGGAAAAAATAAGACCCATAAACACAGAAATTTAGCATTAATTACACAGAGACGGTTAACCACTTAAAGGTATTGTAGAAGAACAAATATGAATATGAAGAGCTAATAAAACTGCCAAAAATATAAAGCTGGGAAGATGGTACTTAACATACTTGCAATTTTTTGCAAACAGCGGAGAGAAAAGCTATGGACTGCGAAAAGATTCAACCAAATGTCTTCCGGGTACAACATTATTATTTCAGGAAAAGCTTGCGGCTGACTGACAGCGAAAAGATGAGATGAGACGCAATCTTTGGCTCTCGTCTTGGCGCTGAGCTCTTGCTTTCTTATCTCTCTTCACCCATTGAGTTCCTGCCATGTGTTCACCACTTAACCCAAAATCCAATCCTTAATTTGGTTTTGCAATTGCCACACCCGCCCTATTCTGATATACTACCTCTAGTCTTGTTTAATTAGGAAGGAAATAAATTGTGAATTTTCGCTGGTTGCTTTTGCATTACTAAAATATACTAGTAATATTTTATTTCAGGGCTTCAGTAATCCGTTATAAATTTTTTTGTCCAAAACGTCAAATAATAAAATCCAAGGAGTATATATATATATATGTTTTACCTTCTTCTTTTCTTTTTTAGAGGTTTTTTTTTCCTTTTTTTAGATAAAGATCTTTTCTTTCCTAAGGTATATTTTTGTTAGTGAAATGCAGAATAAACATTTACATTTTATAAATTATTTAATTTTCATTGTTTAGTTTTTACATTTTTTTAATTTCATAAAAATGACTTTATGTTACATTTGAATGTATTGATTAAACTGCTAAATTTGATATGTGCAGAAGATGATGGCATAAAATGTTAACATGGTATTTACCTAATTAATTGAAAGAATGCACTAACTAACATGATAAAGGTAGTGTAATATTAAAAAAGTTAAATTATAAAATGATACTCCCTCCGGTTTTATTTAAAGGACGTTTTGGCCTAATTTTACTGGTTCAAAACAATTGACGCCCTCACCTTCCCAAAGTTGTTGTCTGCTACGTGTGACGATATTGCCCCTGGCTATCTCCAAACCAAGCCTCTCTATCTCTCTTCGTCTGCCAATCATTTACCTTCTTGCTTTCGATTTCAAATTTTGGGCGTTTTGCGAGGCTAAATCTTTATTACTTGGGTGGGAAATAGAAAAGCGGACAGTTGTCATCTTCTCTATCCATTTTCTTCTCCTTCCCTGCAAAACAAAGTTCTTCCAATCGAAACAAATCTAGGGTTGTAACGACTGCGAATTAGAAGATGGAGAGCATTGACTACTGGGACGATTCTCAATTCGACAGTTTCGGTGCATTTAACGATTCCATGAACATGGTCGTCAATGATTCAATTGGAATTGGGGATTCGGCGGTTGAAGTCTCCGGTGAGGACATGGGTATGATGGTGCTGGATACATATGATGATGAGAAGACAATTCCAAGTACAAATGCAACA
>NBIL01044668.1:0-16616 GCA_002752925.1 Viola pubescens var. scabriuscula
GTTCACAATAGGATTGTGAAAACGGTGGGGAGGACAGTCAATCTCACGACCGCCCGAATGACGCTCGAGGAAACCGTTGGGAGTTGTCTTCTCCTAGTTCGTCATCTATTGGCTAGATCAGTTCTTAGGAAAGATCTAGTTAGCAAGGCATCGTCGGTAACCCACAATCCCGCGCTTAGGCCATGGGAACGATGTTGATAAGGAGAGAAGAAGGAATCCGGGGAACCGAGATTCTATAGCAACTCTGCAGTTTGATGATGAATATTATTGTGCCCATGATTGCAGCTCATATCTCATAGTCGTTAACCTCTACTAGGAATTCCATTTTATAATTGTTCTTAAAAATCCAAACAACCCTTCATCGCCTTGGTCAAGGATACTTTCGTCCTTAGTCAAGACCGTTTAATAAGCTTTAGTCATTCTCGTAGCTTCCCTTAGTAATCACAACCCTTTCATGCTGAATGCTCTTCTACAACCAAACACAATCATTTGTTCCTTACTCTCTGTGGATCGATCCTCTTACTACTATACTTGAATCTTTGTTTTTGGGTTTAGTCTTAAGTTGACTTATAAATTTAACTCGTGATTTTGCACCTTGCGACGGGTGCCCGTCAAGTGGTTTATGGGTTCAAACCCTTAACCCCTCTCGATCTCTTACCTTTACCTTTGAGTTCTATTAAGTGTGTAGATGGGAGCACCAAAGCCGAGGCAATCAAGAAGCTCCACGAGCAAGTCCGCAAGAACATTGAGAGCATGAACGAGAGGGAGACGATCAGGCGTAACAAAGGAAAGACGCCGACTTCTTTTGAACCCGGCCAATGGGTTTAGCTTCATTGGCGTGAGGACCATTTTCCTAACAAGAGGCACAACAAACTGAGTCCCTGAGGCGACGGCCATTTTCAAATCATTCACCGCATCAACGCCAATGCTTATGTTCTAGACCTTCCAAGTGAGTATAGGTTCAATGAGCAATACATTTAATGTTAATGACCTATCTCTCTACTCCGAAGGAGCCGAGGACGTTCAAGAAATGGATTCGAGGACGAATCCTTTTGAAGATGGAGATGATGATGTGTTCATGGCTACACCAACCCAAGACACCGAGGATCCCTTCCCCCTAGGACGGATCACGCGCAGCATGGCGAGTAAATTAACACTTTGGATTGAAGCCGAGATGAGCGAGGAGCCTTCTATGAGCAAGGAACGGGTCATTACTGTGATTTCACATCATGCCGAGTCCCACACGGACCCATCGCCGTAAACGGAAGTCAATTCGGAGCGTTTTTGGGCAACTTGCAAAATTGGTCATTTTGGAGGCAGTGCTTAGCAACATGTCAGCAATTTTTAGCTTTAGTGAAAGTTGGCCGAAAATGAAGAATTTTAGGAAGCATCTAGCTAGGTTCATATTTTGGCCTTCCAAGGCTCATTTTGTGTAATACTATAAATAGGCTTTCTCTTCTTATTTCCCTCCTTAGTTTTAGACTTGAGTGATATTGTAAAGTGAGAATATTCCTTCCTTATCACATCTAAACTCACCTTTGTTCCTTGAGAGGGTTAGCTTGAGTTGAGAATTCTCCTCCCTAACTCTCTTCGGGAAATCAAAACTTGTGTTTGAAGATTGTTGATTGTGTGTGTGTGAAGATTATATATGCAAGCATCATTTCCGGATTAAGCTTGTGATCATTGTTCCATGGTACAAACCTTCCTTTTGTCATTTCCATCTTGTGTTATCATTTCCGCTGCCATCCATAATCGTGTTTACCATTTCCGCTGCAATCTAACCTCCTTCCTTTATTCCATTTCATCCATCATATTGTTTTGTGTGTTCGGCATGCTCTAAGCTAGGTCCTCCAATTACTACATATATCAATTCGGCCGATTTACACCTAGCCTTGATCGTATTAGATTTCCGGCTCCAGGCTCCAGTCCAGAGCGGAGGAGAGCTGAGATCGAATGGATCACTTCTCCTTCCTCTTGCTTCTCCTCTTCGCTCTTTTCCCCTCTGTCCTCGCCTCCACTCTACCTTCTGGCTCTGACCTCCAAGATCCTCTAATCCGACAAGTCGTTTCCGACGCTGACGATCATTACATCCTCAATGCCGTACACCATCACAAGTCCAAATTTGGTAAAACCTATGCCACTCGGCAGGAGCATGACTACCGCTTCGGAGTCTTCAAGGCTAATCTCCGCCGCCCAGAGGCACCAGGCCCTGGACCCCACCGCCGACCACGGCATCACCAAATTCTCCGACCTGATTCCAAAGGAGTTCCGCCGCCAATTCCTTGGCTTGAAGAAAGGCCTCAAACTCCCCGTTGACGCGCACCAAGCTCCGATCCTCCCTACTAAGGATCTCCCCACCGACTTTGACTGGCGCGACCATGGCGCTGTCACGAACGTCAAAGACCAGGTCTGAATCTGATTTCAATTAAGTATCTTACTAATACTGTTTTCAGATTCTTAATTTATGCAATTATGTATGTAAGGCTCTTGTGGATCGTGCTGGTCGTTCAGCGCTGCAGGGGCATTGGAAGGTGCTAATTGTCTGGCAACAGGGAAGCTGGTGAGCTTGAGTGAGCAGCAACTCGTGGAATGTAACCATGAGGTAATTAATTTAGGTTTTCTAATTTGTATAATAGGTCTAGCCTTTAAGTTGAAGTCTCATGAGTGGTAATGCTCTGTTTTTCTAATTACCTCAACTTGTATGCAGTGTGATCCAGCAGAACGTGACTTGTGTGATGAGGGCTGCAATGGTGGGGTGATGAACAATGCCTTTGAGTATATCCTCAAGTCCGGTGGACTCGAGCAGGAGGAGGACTTACACCGGAAATGAGGCACCTGCAAGTTTGACGAGAGTAAAATCGCTGCCATCGTATCTAATTTTAGTGTCATATCTGTTAAGGAAGATCAAGTGGCTGCAAATCTGGTGAAGAATGGACCTCTTGCAGGTACTTAATTAACTGCCGCTTAGTCTGTAATTCGGAATGTGTCTTTCAATTATTCTTTCATACCTCTATTAGGAAATCCATCAATTGTTGTACTTTATTGCTTGCAAATTGCAATGGTGCATTGCAGTGGGTATCAATGCAGCTTTTATGCAGACATACAAGGGTGGAGTTCCATGCCCATATTTTTGCTCAAAGCATCAAGATCATGGGGTGCTCCTGGTAGGCTATGGATCTACTGGATTTGCCCCTATCAGGTTTAAGAAGAAGTCGTTTTGGATTATCAAGAACTCATGGGGAGCAAACTGGGAAGAGAATGGGTAATACAAAATCTGCAAGGGTCACAATGTTTGTGGTGTGGATGCTATGGTCTCAAGTGTTGCTGCTATCCACACCACTCAGTAGTCATTATTAGTCATTGACATGCATTCGTCGGAGCCAATAGGAATCTCTATAAATAGTCTGAACTCCGTTCTGTTGTAAATACTAAGACATTCCCTAGCTAGATTAATTCACTCCTGTAGAGGCCGTCACGATCTAGTATATGTTTATTGTTTGTTATTACTACATCAAACATTTTAGATCAATAATGATCACTTCCTGTAAACAAATATGCAATCATCTAAAGTAATCAACATGTTACGTAGATTCTCAGTTTTGAACTGTCCATTCTACATAGAAAGTGCACCTTAACTCATTTCCTTCACTCGAAACACTATTTGCATAACTCAGGTATCCTAACAATTACAAAAGAATATATTAACCACGATTTAACACGCTGACCAACCAACTTCAAACTACTCCAAGATTGCGTTGACCGAACCCAGCGTCGGATGCAGCAGCAGCAGCTGATTGAGATGCCAACCACTGTACAAGATATGTATAGCTGGGGCTATCCCCCACAATCACAAAGGAAGGCTCTATGTCCATACTTGTCCCGTACTTCCACCATTACCTTCCTTCTTCAAACTAATGAAAAAATTGTAAGTTTACTGTACTTCAACAAATTCCTTATGTGATCAAGCTCTGTTTCCTATCTAGCCTTTAACTATTATGCCTTCAGCAGAGTCCCTCATTCATCCTCTCCGCTAAGCGTAGCAAATGAAAATGGATAGAATTTATATCCATCTCCCTCATAAAATTTGTTCTGGAACTCCACCCAGTGAAGCCGAAGGGCATGTAAGAATGCACTTAAGGTTTCCATCACTAGTAGCACCCCGACAGTAGCACATATAAATACAATTACGCCGATGATAAGAATAAAGATACTGTTGAACCTGCAGTGGTTCACAGAAAATTCAATCATCTTGTTTGATCAAACAGGGAATATCAAGTCAATTTCCCCACAGCAAAAGAAAAGACACAAGAACTCACCCCCATGCAAAAAGGAGAACCTTGTCATAGAATACACTTGACAACTCTGAATGCGCAAGGCTGGATGACAACAGCCAGATAAATTAGATAATTAACTTTCTGTTCATAAAGCATTAAAAACCTTGCATTTACTTTGTATAAGAGCATCCTAGAGGCCTGTACGGGCAAGATCTTAACCATCTCGTTAACAGTTTATAACATCACATAAGCAAACACAATCTAACCATTAACCAGGTAAATTCACAAGGAGTTGCAACAGATAAACAGAAAAGGGGAGAAGAAAATGGATAATCTATACCGATAAGTATAACTTAGGTGGCAGAGATGGATGTTGATGACATAATGGAACTAACTATTTTAGATTTTGAAAAATCAGATGAGATCCTGTCAACCTGGAATGTACTAAATGATAAAAGCTTAATATCACAAATTTACTTGCATACAGAAAAATGAAACCTTGTTTCCGTTTTAGCAATTATCCTAGACAAGCACTGCCCTTTACTACACAACAAAATGCCACATTTTCATTGACCCAACAATTAGCCTTTCCTTTGTGTGTGCGTGTGCGTGCGTGTGTGTAAACATATGATAACCTATACATCTAAACTGTGTGAGTCACCATTTTGGCCAATTATAGCGTTATTTGTGTCTGTCATCCTACTAGACTATTGCTAGGAGCAACTCAACGTAATCCAACCTTGAGCATATTTAGATGCAAAACCCAATGACAATTAACTCCTAAATACAGCAACTTACAAGCAACAAATTTAGCTTCAAAAAGGAGGATTTATGCAGTTAGAAACCAACCTGAGGGCCCATAAACGTAAATAGGAAGCTGTATTTGATACTGCTCCGAGCACAAACTCTATGGTGTGTATAAGTTGGTGAACAAAGATCTCACTGAAGTCAAATTCCTCATGGCTATGGGAATCATACTGAGCCTCTGCTTCAGGAGGGTCATCAGAGCTGTCAAGCAGTGCATAGGATTGACCCCCGTGCCGCTGGACATGGAATTTACAGATTGCAAATTAACAAAAACTGGTAGAAATCAGCAATGTAAATAATACTTCTGAAGAAAGGCTTTTCAGCATACTTCCTGGTGTTGTTTCTTCAACAGAAAAGGCTTTGGAAAGAGCATCCACGGCACAGCAGCAAGGGCCAACAGCAGTAAAACAAGCTGGAAGTAGAACGTGAGGTATGTTAAGAAGTTTCTTCCTTAAAATGTGAGGAAAAGTTTCCACCAAATCACAATAATATATACAAACTAAACCTGGAGGAATTTCTGGCCAAAAAAAAGCTGATTGTCACCCAGATCATCTGTAGGACTCAAAAACATGTATATCATCACGTGGTACAGATCAGCTTGTGCACCAGTGCACCACTTCACAATTATGAGAAGGGAAAGGTAACCAAATAAGCTATTTAAGAAAATCATCTGAGGAACAAATTGGTACCTGAAAATAAAATAATCCACAAGTAAATTATCTCCAGATAAGCACCCATTTCCTTTTCTAAAAAAGGGAAAAAAAAGAAACGGAAACAGAAGAAGAAGAAGCAAAACAGTGAAAACAGAGCATCTGTACATAGATGCTCTGTGTCATTGCTTAGACCCTCAGAGTAATTAAGCTGCTCAAATTTTCCATTAATAAAGATGTTACTTAAAGGTAAAACCTGCATGCCAGGTATATTATGCTAACCATTCCATTAAGGATATGTGTATGCACATGTGACTGTGTGGATACCACAATAAGGTAAGACAGCTTACCAGACATTTATATTATCTTCAAAGAACTTAGCATTGAAGTAACTCATCATTAACCCAAGATTCATCTGGGCCACCCCTGTAAGAATTGACATCTTCATCTTCAATGAGTTAAGAAAAGGTAACTCACTCCTAGAGCCATGCCACTTTGGATCCACACCAAATGGATAAGTGGGACGAACCTTGACCAGACCGGCAGTAGAAGCATCACTGCAGCAGAAATTGAGGGAAGATGATTCACAGCTGCAAATTGGCAAATGATGCAAGTCTACAGTTTATCATAAAGGTTCAATACCTGCAGGATGGGTCACGACAACCATAGGCCGAGGGCGCAAATAGTTCAAATGGAACAGAAAAGAATTCATTATATATCAACCCGGTGTAGATAGAAAAGATTGCCATCATCATAATAATGTAACGGCCGCCGAAAGTCATTTCCATGATGTCTCCAAGCTTCTGTTGTTCACAAAAAAAAGTTGAAGTGTATGGCAACTATGAAACCTTAGAGATTTATTTGAGCAGTCAAAAAAGGCACACAAAAATTACCTGACCAGACAGTTTTTTTTCCCTGATGATGAAATACAATGATGCAAGGAGCAGGCAGATACCATGACCCCAGTCCCCAAACATTACAGCAAAAAGGAATGGGAAGGTGACAATCGTATATACACTAGGATTTGCTTCCTGATACTTTGCTACCCTGGTAAAATTTTCCAGTTAAAACTTTATTTTGTTTTGCAGTATGACAGAGAAAAATACGGTCCACCTCCTCTTAATGCCGCAAGACACAGTAAATATGAGATCAATCACAAATCAGGTCCAAAATTTTACACAGGATATGATAAATATGTAATTGGGTTGATTGGCAATGGCATCAACTAAATAGCAAAGCAGTTCCAATAACAGTCAGACCATGTTGAAGATAATTAATAGCACCATTCCCATAAAAAGTGACAAATAATTGTGATCTCTCAATTTTCTCTCAATTAACACAATGACTGTTTACAGAGACATAGAAACAAGTCAACAACTTCTATTCAATGACAATGTAAGTGCTGAATTCCTCCCAGGTGATTCATAGTATGAACTATGCACTACGATAAGACCATTGTTTTCAACCGCATAGCAAACATCTCTTTCAAAATCATTTCAAGATTTTAAAGACTTTACACTGTCAACAACACATAAATAACTGACCCATATGCATCTACAATTTCTTGAAAAGCAGAGGTAAATTTGTTTGTGCGGAAATAGGTAGGTGGTAATTCCTTTGTCTGTAAAACTTGAAATATGGGTCCAATAGGCGAGTTGCTGTCTAGAGCAGCTTTCTGCAACACGCCTTGGATCTGCAGACAAAAAGCAATAAGATGATTCAATGGTCATCAAAATTACATCTTATAAATACAAAGCTAAAAATATAGCAGCATCACGTGATAGAATAATATACCTGATTTGTCGCAAAAACAGGGCACCACCCCTCACCAACAAGACACTTCTTCGTCACATGTATGTTGAGCATATTCAAAGTGTGGTAAATGGATTTTTCCCTTTTTACCTGTAGAAGTTAAAAGCAACTTTCTGTGATTCGAACAGATCAAGAGATCATTTGGCACAATTAGCTAAGACTCATTCATCCAGGAGAGCATAAACTTGAAGGACATCATAAAGAGTAAAGACTCAAATTAGTCAGTACAATGACTCGAACAAACCAGAAAATTCCATTGCTCCAACTGGAAGCCAATTGTCTGTAGCAAATTGCTCCGGTGTGCCAACCCAACATCTATCGTAGTCTTCAGCTCTGAAAGTCCACCAGAAACCTAAAGAAGTAGTGAATTAACAAAAATCACATCACTCAGTGAACCCCTGATTCAGCATTATCACATAAACGAAGCCACCCATGATACCTAGAGAAGAGCTTAAAACTCTAAAGTTCACTCCAAAAATGGGTCATTGTAAACCCCAATCCACAAGAATAAGGGGTAAGTTGCACCATAAGGAAAGAGCATTACGTATGGGTACCTCTGTGATCATATGAAATTGATTGCTTAGGTCCTCGGTAAACGGGTATCGATTTGCCCCAAAAGCATCACAAATTTTCAGGATTTTGTTTTTTGATCTTTCACCGGAATAGAACACAACAAATACATTTTTTTCAACCTGCACATTCATTCACAATAAGTTTTCACTTTAGACATTATTTATCACAAATAGGAGAAAAATGATAAGCATAAAGCAGGTGCAGGTACCTTCTCTCCTGAAGCAGGATCAACAACTGGATTTTCTACCACAGATTGCTTCAGAAAGACATTGCCCCTAGTTGCCCGGAACAGAATTCTTTCAAACGCCATTGACTTTTCCCTGGGGACAAGCCCACTGATGAAACCCAGCTTAAATTGCTTTGATGGATCCGTCATCATTTCCTACTCAAATGTTACAATAATCATAAATTAACAGAAAATTATAAAGTTTAAGCACTACAAGAATAATGGAGAAAAGAAGCTCAAAAGCAGTACTTGCTCCATCAATAATGGACTGTCGATGGATTTTTCTCCTATGTTATCCAGTTGAAGCTGTTTCTGCTTGGCAGCAGCACCACTTTGGGCTGACTGGAAAAATTCACCAGCCTGAAATTATGGGGGAAGAAATAAGACTCATCTTATGCACCCATTGGATTTTCTAAAGCTAATCCAAAGCAAAGAAAATGGCTATATTTAGCAGATGGCTGTATTAGATAACGGCAAACATTGTTCATAGTTTTACCCTCTGCAATGACAGAAATTCCATTTCATCATAATAGAAATAGACTAAAGCTTAAAAGGGCAAAAAGTACCTTTTGGAGAATCAGTTTATATTCCAATAATTCATTGTATTTGCGCTGTAATACTTCATTGTTTGCATTTATCTCTATCAGCTCAGTTTCCAGTTCTCCAAGTTTAACCTAACCAGGATGAGGGAAATGTCACTTCCATTTAGAAGTTTGTTTGAGAAAGGAAAAAGAAACTATAAGACTTTAAAACCTCCAAATTGTCCAGATCAGCATCTCCAATTCTTGCACATTGCGTTGAGGGTGACAAGCCAGCCTTTGTTATTTGCTCCTTAAGTAAACGGAGCTTACGAGCCATTTCCCCACACCTTTTCAGCTAGGCATTTATATAACACAAACAGGAACAGAAAATAATTACAACATAAATATGAAAATATGTAAGGACTGGTAAGCAGGAAGTAAAAATGAGAAAATATTTGAATGATAGTATAAAGGAACCTGAGTAGCGTAGGTTCGCTGGAATGGGCTCTTTTCGTCATTGAGCTGAAATGCAGAAGAACACAACTAATGAGTTCAAAGCCAGCATTCTGACAACTCTAGCTATCACGTAATTACAAATACCAAGAAAGATTTTATCAAATGCTGGCAGTTCCATGCCACCGCAAGTTCAAAAAATAAAAATAAAAATAAAAAACACGAACATTTCAACGCAGAGTGCGCACACCGTGATTGAATTAGCAAAAAGAAAAAGAAGCATGCAAGATCGGTAAGAGGATGGAGTAGAAGAGAATGGTGTGGGAACAAAATGCTCACGTCTTTGAATTGGAAGAGGCCGAGATCTCCGAGATAGGAGACGGAGCGATATGCAGATTCGATTGGGATGATGAGTTGAACCAGTTGCATTGGCTCCGACCGGAGAAGATCCATGGTCGGCCAGCACCTTTGGCCGCTCATAGTAATTGCGTCCCACTGCAGTCTACAGATCCGCAAATGCAATGCGTGTGTATTAGGAGAGGAGACGGAATCTGCGTGACGCTAAATCCGATTCTGAGGCCTCGCCGACGAGAGAATCTTTCCGTTTCCTTGACGTCAGTTACCAATCCAAAAAAGAAGTTTATTTCCTTACCATCTACCAGCTTTGCTTGTGGTACGTGGTGCTTCCGTCGACTTTCCCCCTTGTTTTAACGCGCATAAATTGGGCGCTTCTTTCTTTCTTTCTTTTTTTTTTTTTTAGGAAAGGCTATTTTTTCCCTAGTTCTAAAAGAGAAGTGATATCAGACCCAAAAAAAAAATTGCATTTTTATTTTTAATTACTACAGTGCAGACAGGACGGTTTTTTCGTTTTTCATATTAGTCCAATTGGTTAGGTACGGTGTCGTTCTTAGCTTGTGGGACTCGTGTGAGTCGTAACATAACATCCGATTATGGCTCATACGAACCAAACCCAACAACACATGACTGGAAAACCAAGTCAAGTTAAAACGCTACGGATGATTTGCGTTTGTTTTCTTAGGAAAATGTTTGAACGGAAGGATACTAGATTGTTTCGATTTATAAATCCCTAAAACCCGTAGCAAGAAGAAGTAGTTGGCATGATATATATTTCCTGCCAAAACTATACCCTGCAACTAGCTGAATATGGAATGAAAACTATAGTCGTGACGATTCAATGCATCAAATCACCCCTAAAAATGTGACGGAGCTTAAACGTGATGCTTAAACGTGATGGTCAAAATTTCATTCTAGCAAAACTTGAAAATACAACCCTCAGGTCATCTTCACACACAAGATAAAGAAAACCCACACTCAGCTTATTACCATCATCTAACCAACCTAGCACCTATAGTTCAAGATATAAATTATGAAAAACAGGAAACTGTTTCAAGAAGTGTGTAACTCTCAAGCCATGGAACAGCACCAAGGAAGCTTGCAAAGAAAGTTGAAATCCTATAGGGAAGTCAAGCCATTGGATGAGCTTGAGGACATCGCGGTAAGGACCTCTGTTACGGAAGCCATTACACTCAAAGCAGCTTTCAGAACTTCCTGAGGACACCCTGGTTTCACAATAGTCCGTATCTGGAGAGGGAGTGAAATCATTAGAAAACAAAAAATTACAGAAAGGCAGCCATCAAAAATCATAGAAGCATGTTTAGTCTACTGCAATCACAACTTTCGTGCATGTATTTCATGTTGGTTGAAAAACTCGGACTCATTCTAATCCACTAAACTTGTTAAATTTTCACAATGCTTATAGAAGCAAAGAGTTAAGACTAAGACAACTGCAATATATATAAGCGCACCTTATCAAGGTATTCTTGCAGTTTCTTAATCCGGCCCATATAATCCTGGTCTTCAACACAGAGAGTTACAGCCTTAGCATCAGCACCGGGGCCATCAAATTGAAGGGGCCCTGGATTTCTGTACAGATCATCCATCAAAAACTTTGTTGCACTTTGTCTCAACAACCTGAAGTTACACAGCCAAGCATAACGTTATTTTATTGCTTATAGACAAACAATTATCAACAGCCCACAACTGATACGAACTTGAGTTGAAACCAAGTAAATTTCTAATCACAGTCACTAAATTACCAAATCACCCTTTCCTAAGATATGGACATTGTTTTTTAAGTATTTTTACAGATCACAGAGCAGGAAAAAGAAACACTCACTCATATGCTTTTCCCTTCAAATCCACAGTGGCTGGATGAATAGCAGGTTTTCCTATTGACGAGGCACCAGGACTTTGAGCCCAGCGTTTCACGGTCATCATTGCCTAAACTCGCACAGTAAAAAAGGGTCAACACTCTGTTTCACAGTCATCCCTTAAAAAAAAAAGCTTTAATGCAAAGGGGAAAGCATGCTCCTCCATTGAAGATAAGGGCCAGAAAGAACTAAAACTCAACTGTAAATGGAGCGGCACCACATTTCCACTTGTTTACAGGATTCTTTAGGTTAGTGACGGTCGCCATGTAACCATTCAAACCAGCTGCTAGAATGTGGTAGCAGATGTGTCCAAGAACCTGCAGAAATGTGTTTCCATGTTAAATGATTTGAGTATATAGAAGAAATGACAGGGATACAGATCAGATCATTTTGATTACATACATAGGCATAGTCACAATCGAATTTTGATGGTAAGGATCCACGAGCCTGATAACCAAAAAAGTGACAGATGGAATTGAATTTTTTCCCCGTGTATGTGCCTTCTTTCTGCTCAAAACACCAAAGCCATCAGTGGAAGGCAATATAATGGGCTCATGCATACACCCAGGACTCAGTTTATTGAAGAAACTGAGAGCTAGTTTATATTGATAGCAATAAGCACAGTCTAATACAATAAGAACACTGGAAACACAATCATTAGGTAAAACCACAGTTTTTTGTTTCAATGCAAGTTTCAGTTTGGATATCCAATCTGGAAAGCGAGAAGAAAGGTCCTATTAGCAATATATGATCGGTCAAATCATCAACTAAGCACTGGGAAGGAATGAACAACCTAAACAACATATTATTTCAATTTGTAGGTGTAAGCAAATTAAGCCAAGTAATATTGACTTTGCTAGATAACCTTTCTAACAAGAAAAAAGAATGCATGGCAGTAGGTCTAGCAGAAAAAAAAAACCATGTTTTCCCCATTGCACTGACTCATAACTAAGGCTGAGGCTATGCATAAAGAAGACTAGGTAAGGGCACTAGTCAATCTGATAGTAGTTATGAGTCATCTTTGCATAATAATTACAAAAATTCCAAGACTTAGCTGAATATGTTATATGCCATAGAAATGATGTTCACATCCACGTTGAATACATAAGCACGTGGTGAACAGACAAGATTACAGGAAGAAATAAATAAATGGAGAACAGAAAGGTGACTGGGATTAAGAGAGCATTACCGTACGCTTGTTCATTTCTGTCTCAACGAGATGAGCTAGAAGTTTCTCTGTCTCAATCTATGAGAGGAAAAAGAGGCAATCAATATATCAAGGATCTACAAGACTACAACATTAGCAGTTTCTTTCCATAAGAAAGGCATGCTTGGTACCTGAGATAGCTGAGCTGAGTCATCAGACTCGGGGTGAAGGAGTATCTGTGATGAAGAAATGTTTTTAGATTAACAATAAACTAACAAACACCATTCAGAACATGTCAGATGAGAATGCACACCTGCTTCTTTATAAATGGTGGCAAAAATTCAAACAAAGCAGAAGCCCATGGTGACAGCTGAGAAGAAATGTTCTCGGGAGCAATGCCTGATTTGAGCAAACCATGTATTTCCTGAGAGGTGCAGAAAGTTTCAATACTATGCTTTGAAGGAAATGAGAAGACACCACTATCAGAATTACCAACAAAAACGTATACACACATAGTGAGAGAAACGGGGGGTAGTGTTTAGGCAAGTAGGGAGATGGAATGTGGTTTGCTAAACCCCTAGACCCCAGTGGAACTAAGAAATGGAACACGGAACAAATTACCTTCAAAAGAGCATACACCTCAGGAATACTTTCTATAAGTCCTTCTGGCAGTAGGATAACCCCATGGTACTTGTCTGGTGCAAGAAATCAGGTCAGACAACCAGAAAAAAAGAAAAGAACCTTTGCATGAAACCAATTGATTTAGATTGCTTAAAACCTTCTAATGCTCTCGCTTGAACTGCATCACAAATTTGTTTGGTCAAGTCAAAAAGAGTCAGCTTTGATGCAGCTACCTCCTCACCAAGAATTACCTTCAAAAAGCATATCAGGCATTTTTTGCAAGAGAAATTACAAATAAAAACCCCCATCTCACTCACATAATAGCTCATGATGGTAAATAAGAAGAGAGAAACTGTTCTGAGATAATACAATACCAACCATGTTTGGATGAGACTGTAGTGTGCATTCCAAAGCAACGTGTGATGCCTTTCGCCCCATGAGCCGGATAAAATAATAGTACTGGAGAAGGTGAAAAGACGGAGAGAAAATGTAAAGACGAGGAAATATAAGATTCTGTTCTGAGAGGAGAGATTTCTAAAAATGCAACTTGAGAAATAAACTTCAAAGGTAAAGCACTTCTTATATTCCCTGATCTTTCCAACTTGTTTAGATGATTCCTAATAAGTTCCATCATCAGGGGACTGATAATTCTACACTAGTACTTTGATAGCTCTCAGGCTACCTTTTCTTCCATGGGAACTTCAAAGAATGTCAAAATCAGAGCAAGTATAATCAGTCCAGTGATAAGACAGATGCAAAAGAGTTAAGTGAATTTGCTACCTTCTCTGCCGAGAGAGCATCAGTGCAGACATTGCTGATGAGCTGGGAGTTAACCTGTATACATGGAAGAAACAAGATATTGATTTCTCTCTAATGAGAAAAAAGTCCAGTAAGATAAACATTACTTGGATAAAAATATATCCTACATAGAAAATAATGGGACTCAGTGTATTACTAAAATGACTTCCATTCCACTTTTCTAGGGAAGAAAGCTTCTCAAATAAAATAAAAAGAAAATAAAAAAACAAATTAATGTGGAACCCAAAACATTTTTATATCAATACCTTGCATATTGTATCAAAACCAACATTAGTTTCCACAAATTGATTCTTGAGATCTCCATTAAGAGTAACAGGAACACCAACCACCTGTCAAATTCAAACAGTGCATTCAGCAAATTGAGATGGTACAAGAATGTGAGCAAGTAAAGTTGCTGATGGTGCATGGTGCAATGCAGGCAGTTGAGCAAGAAACAAGCGAAAAATATTGCTTGTGGGGCATGTGGCCACAACAACTCATCAAATAACTCTGTTAGTTAATAAATCTGAACTTATGAGGCATAGATAAAATACCTTTGTGGGGCATTTGGCCACTGCAAATGTTTCAGCAAGTTGAGCTGCATCTGTATTCGATGTAACCCCTTCAAAAAAAACACCGATTAAATGTTTCCGGTTGGTGAACACGGAGAATTTGCAATCTGCTATAAAAAATTAAAGCAATAGCATACCGCCAATTATAACCAAGCCATCCAATTTGAGATCTTTGCATGTATTTAGCGCAGCATTAACTTGCTCAGTTGTTCTTATTTGATCTTTTGTGCGCCCCAAAAGATCATAACCACCTAGTCAATCACAACCACATTCCAAATTTATCGTTACATGGCTGTGTGAAAATTGAAAATTTCAACATGAAACTCATGGGCAACTATCACACCTTGATTTTTGTAGGTGGAGAGTATGTCATCTGTGATTTCAAGAGTTTTCTGAGCAAATAAACCTTCAGAACCGCCTGTTGATAGATAAAATTATTGTGGTAAGGAATCTGTTATTCGCTTTGAAGAGAAGATGATAGCTTTAACAGGGAAATCTTTCACAATGAAGAAATTCATCTATATACAAAACATTCTTCCCAAGTACACAATGCAAAAAAAATTAAGTAAAATAAAGGACCAACAGAGTACTGATCTATACAACATCTTTACATGATGAATAATTCACAACTATGGTAAACCAATAAAAGGCACCTTAGAAACAGAAAGAAAAGAGTGCAACTTACCAAGAAAACCAAGCAAAGTGCTGTTAGGGTTGTGGGTTTTAAGAGCATTGAGAAGACCCCATATGACATTATGTCCACCAGGAGACTGTCTCCCACAGAAGACTATCCCTACCCTGTTGAGAGGTAAACACATTACCTTTAGTAAAAAGACTTTACTTATCATAATAGCAGATAATTGAGAGGGAAAAATAAATGATCATGAAATGAACACCTTTTAGCTGGATGCTCAGTTATGATTTGAGCATCAGGTACTTTTGCAGTTGCCCTGAGAAAGTGAGCCAAAGGCTGACTAGAAGTGTGGGGGAACAACCTACTGATGATGTGGGCATCAGCTGGATCCGAAGCAATAGTAGCATCACCAAACTCCACCCTCACTGTAGTACCCTGCACAGCACCAGAGTTCCAGCATAAATTCAAATATCATGAAAGAAGAAAAAAAAAACATTTCAAAATATTGTTTACAGTTACAACATGAATAAATCAAAAAAATAAAAACAGAAGTACATCTAGTATCAATAGAGTGCGTGATTGTACTTCAATAAGAATTACAGTTGAGGACGAGATCTAGTCGGGTAAACTAATGCGTAGTAGATCTAGACACCAAAACAACAACAATGTGCCATTTGATTCAGAAAATAGCTACTGATCAGATTCTCATCAAATATAGTAATCGTGCAAACTGACAGGAACATATAAAGGAAAGAAAAGAGAAGACGTATACATTGTGGATGAATTGATATATTGATATATGTATGTAGAGTTTTGAAAGAGACGAGAAGGAAGAGAGACCTGGAGGCAGGGGGGGAGCTCGGGTTGGTAGTTGGATCGGAGTTTTTGGAGGACGGACAGTTCTCTGGGAACGCCGAAATCGGAATCCATTGCCGGTTTTCGTCGTTTTTGTTGGTGCGGAGGTTGTAGGTGGAAAAGGGTTGGACTTCAAGTAGGTAAGTAGTGTGCTATGCAGCGCAGGGCTAGTGTAGAGAAGAAGTGATGTCTTGGGTTTTTCTTTTCTTTTCTTTTCTTTTCTTTTCTTTTTTCCAATTTTTTAAAATTTTGTTACCTCAAAATACCGTTTTTATAGGTGGGAAAGGGAAATGACAAAAAGGTGTTGGGCGATAAAACCAACCAAGCCCACAATTTTGTGTTTCGTGTTGCGCACTGTAACGTAATTCGCCTTGCTTGCTAGGGTTTATTACGATGCACCTACCACCCACCACCCACCATTCAGAATGGCCTAGTCAGTAAT
>NBIL01044825.1:0-15475 GCA_002752925.1 Viola pubescens var. scabriuscula
ACACACCTCTGCACATTTTTCTCAACAGAACGAAAAAGAAGACACTTAGTGCTCCCACTTCATATAACACATCTAGTTCTTTTCTTGAATAATTCTTTGAAGATTAAAATGAAAAGGTTATGATCTTTATTTCTCAGAAGCAATTCACACCAAAACCTATCACGGTTATATTTAATAGAATGCTGTCCATATTTTTGTGAAACCTAACCCAACAGAAGCTCAGATCCACACCCCACGTACTTCGATATCTGAATTTATGTATTGCTTTCTCGTGTGCTCATGAGCAGATATGCATAGAAATATGAATGATTCATGTGTACAGCAAAAAACACTAACCTAAAATCCATATCCCTGACGGATTTGTGTGCTCTTGGCTCATCCAAAATGATCTGCAGGCTAGGCCATTCAAAAATTCTGAGACGCCCGTCCTATAGTTGATTAAACAAACAAATGTTACATATAGGCAGCACAAGTGGACATCTTGCAAACAGCCAAAGAAAGCTATAACATAACAATTGTTCAAACTACTGATTATTGCATACCACTCCACCAGTAGCAAATTTAGACCCATCCACGCTAAAGGATAAGCATTTCTGTGGACCAGCATCTTGGAGAGGGGGTAGTTCTTTGGCCAGGAGCCTTAAAGATAAGTCTTCACCAGACAACTCAAACCATCTGCATGGAAAAAACCAAATCAAACTCATCATAACTAAGGTGCTTAACAGATAGCCATGGATTAAGGGAAAAAGAAACATAGTCAAGTCCTATTATTGAATGACCCTTCCATGTTTTCTATCAAACTCAGGTTAAGAATTGAAGACCTAAGGAGGGCTTGAACAAAATTCCAAAACTTATACTAGGTATTTCCTGTAATCTCATCGTTTCACAGTCACCATTTAAGTTCATCCAGGGGACCAGGACAAGAAAAAAGACCCACAAAAAGGAATCTTTAATACTACCTAATATTGTTCATCTATCTATACACAAAAGGGAGCACAACATAACTGCTTTAGAAAGTAAAATAAACAAATGCACACATTTGATTTGCTCAAACATAAGTTTCAGACCGAGCACAAACTTTTGAGGTAAGCGACAAAACAAAAAGAAACTCACTTGCATCCGCCTTTGGTTGTAGAGCACACAAACTCATCTCCATTAGGATGTACCCCAATTGCCACAGGAACACCTTCTGTCTCCTCCATCACATAAACAATCTAAACAAGCAAACAAAAGAATTACAACCCATTAATTGTTCGCCAAAAAAGCTTAAACAAAGTTTAGAAAGAAATTGAAAACGACAAGTAGTCTGGTGACAAACCAATGGAGAGGGGGAGACGGCAGTAGTCTTGGGATCAAAGAGGAAGATCTCCAGCACAGAAGGAGAAGGAGAATTAGAAGAATCACGCGTATTTTTTTTCACCGGCGACTTGCCTAGCACAACCAGATTCACGCTCTCGGGTCTTCGGATCCACGACCCGCAAGTAACGGTACCCTGACCAGGCTCCATGAAGAAAGAACCCAAATTTCTGCAAATTTCAAGTAGTTAAGGTGAGTTTTGTTTCAAATTTTTGAAGCGGAGAGGCAGAAAACCGAGCCTTTTAAGGTACAAGGAAGGAGGTGTGTTGTTGGTGTCGTTGTTTTGTTGTTGTTGTGCTGGGGTGTTTGGTGGGGTCCACGTTAGACCGAGGACAAGAAGTGGGAACTAGAGAATGAGGCGGAGATTGTAGAACACAAGTTGTAGTACAACACAACAAGGTCAACCATGTTTTTGTCAACTCGTGTTGTTCTTAAAATCCGATGGATATTCTGTTTTCCATAGTAACTACGCGGGAACCTTCTTGTTTGTTGATCCAGTCTGTTCACCTTCAACGTCCTTCATCTTAAAATCTTGTTTAAAAAATTAGAAGATATCAAATCTAATCTTGAAATCGAAACAAGAAGCTAGGTTAGACAAAAGATTAGGCAAAATTGAGATCTTATTGTTTTTCTTTCCCATGATTTTTTAACACATGGTGGTAGCCTTTACCGTTTACAATTTGATGTAACAAATGGTTTTCCATTGAACAAATTGGTTAAGATAAAACCAAAGCTGGTGGAAAGCCTTCATACAACTCGAATCATTCTCGGATGTCCGGAGAGATCTCGATTAAGAACAACTATGATCTACGTTTAATGATCTATGTAAGTTATATGGCTGCTGTATCATCCTTAGCAATGGGAAATACAAAATATGAGTATTTGACTTGAAAAGTTACGACTGGTGTATGTATGAGAAGTTAATTCTTTCCTTTAACTTGCACAAGTTGTGTGTATTTCTTAACATCAATCATATCATGTTGGATGGAGTTTTCGAAACCAACTACCAATTAACATCATGTCTCACTCATTTCTTCCTTTTATGGATAAATTAAGAGATGAACCAGACTTGAACACGCTGTTTTGCTCAGTTTAGTAGTGCATTACAAGCTTGCTTTGTAGATAACTGAGAGGGGGGCCCAACCAATTCGCATCCAGAGCAAACAAATAAATAAATACATTATATATATATATATATATATATACACACACATACGGGTGCTAAACGACCAATTTCTTTACATCAACCAAAAACAAAACTAACCCCCTTGTGGCAAAACAGCCAGAGCTTAAACTAGGTAAGCTGCCAAAAGTTCACAGGTTCGAAGGTTGGTATTGTGGAAGAGGAGGAGATGATGGCGGCAGACGAAATTAGTGGTGTTTCACCTAGTCCCTTATCTAAAAACAAAAATAAACCTTAGCTTATTACCGTAAAGTTAACCTATCCTACCATCTTGGTGCGACACAAGCTATATACTCTTTTATCTGAATCATCTTTCCTCGAACATATGCAACATTTCACCCACGGTGGGAATCGCGTCACATCAGGATCATTCGCCAAATCTTCATGTTCAGCAACTCCAATTAATTTTCTCATTTTGCTCATCACCTCACTAGGAGCAATATCTTTAATGAATTTCTTCTGCAGTCAAGTCAAAACAACTTATTTACAGGGGAACATAAAAGAATCATTGTGTTCAAGTATGAGCCTAATTGTTTCTGGTACATGTAGTTCTATCTAAAAGCACATACCCATTCTTCAGCATGCAGATGCACACGAATCCTCATTGTTGGGTCCTCAAGTGTCAACAACATCCCATCAGGTGAAGAGAAGTCCTCAACTCCAAAAGGATGGATTGCAACCACCCGCACAACACAGCTAAATAGCTCCTCATCCTAAAACACCCAGAGAAACTAAGTATTTTCAAACTCCCCGCCAAAACACCAACTAATACAGCAATTTCCTAATAAAATTAAGAACTCAAGCTTCATAAATAAATTTCAAGAAAAAGTTGCCAAATCAAAAAATTAGTTAATTCAATACGCAACAACACAAATTGGAAAGAACCAGACATAAAACATAAAATGATAGCAAAAATATTCAAGAACCTCGTTGCAGGTGACAACATCCATCAACGTCAGAAACTGAACATCCTTGAACTCAATCTCTGGGTCAAAAAGGTTGCAGACAAGAACAAGTCATAAAGCTTATGCAGCATGTAAGAAAACTGGATATTGACCAATAAAAAATAGGAATAATTACATACCAGTTAAGCTAGATAAACTCCATAAAGGAAGCCTATCACGTGTTGCTTTTCGCTCTTTGAATTTGCTGGCCAAATAAATGCACAATCAAGATCCTAGAATGCTATGCCGCATAACATGGATAAAATTTTATTCAACAACTGAATACGACCAAAACTACCTCTTACAGTCCACTACAAAACTGTCATCATCATTTAGAAGTCGGACCTTAGAAGAATGATTCAAATAGCCAACCCACATTCCTTCTCGCCCTTCACAAATCATATTACGGATCCTTACCCATTTTCTATGACCTGGGACAAGCGGACCAAGATTTTCATGAACTTGATCAGCATAAACTCTTAGGACAGTTCCAAGACGAATAAACTTGCAAAGGGTAGGTCGATCTAAAGGCAACGATTCAACATGCAGAGGGAGCGGATTTTGTTCTACATCTTTCAACCTATGAATGAAAAGACAAGAGACGTGGAGACACAAGTTAACTTGAACTGATGTGACTTTGAAAATATCACTAAAGGTGGAGAATACATGAGCATGTACTTACTTTCCATTTATGCATAATGGAGGGACATCAGTTCCATCCCACACAAAGAGCATCCAGAGGCCTTTGGCATCATCATAGGATACATGCAAAACCTTACTCAATCAGAAAGAAGCAAAGGTTATAATCCATCTACTGATCTGATTAAAATAGAAGGACTGCAAGAAACAGGGTAAAAAGATGATGAAAAAAAAAGTGAACTGTAAAATTACCAAGCACACTAGATCAAAATAACACCCCTCTGATAAATTGTTCATTGTCAGCAAGTACTCAGTTCTACCTACAACACACAATTCTGGAGTCAGAGTTGATAACATACGTAGCACGCGCTAAAGTTTGCTTCTTTTAGGGGTGAGAGAGGATCCTTCACCCGAGTGAACAACTAAAAATAGCAGCAAAGATGAAAAAGCAAGGCCGTAAAAACTAAGCATTACTAATTCCCGTTAGGCAGAAAAGTGGTCATGAGTATTTGTAAAGCAAAGTAAAGCATTGTCGTTTATTTACTTACATGACTGCAATTGAGCAGTGGAGAACCATCTCCTTAGATTTGTTAACAAATCGACGACAGTGGACGTGAGGGCAAAGAATGGAGAGGCTTGATAACAAGAGGTGTCATCGGAAATGTTTCCGTTAAACAAAGCAAATGAGGAGTATTTCTTGTTGAAAACTGCAGAAACATTTCCATTGAACCTTTTGATCTGCAGAAGAATTTCAAAGACAGTAATTAAGCACATGCGAGTAGTGAAGTAAAAGGAACGAGAAGAAGATAGTTATGGTACGGACGGTGACATTGAGGAGAAGAATCATATCGCCATTAGACTTGATAAGAGGAAGGCGACGGGTCTCCTCAGCGAAGATGTTGACAGACAACTCAGGTTCTTGCTGTGATTGATCAGCAATCTTCAAAATACACGCATAATCTGAGGTGAAGAGAAGCAAAATTAGAGATTCCGAGCAGGAATTAGGGTTTTTTTACGAGGAAAGGAGAGTGAATATAATTACCAGTGCCCTTAGTCTTTGAAGGGAAAGAGGACTCCAAAACGACGCCGAATAGATTCACCTTATTCTCATCTATGTGATCACTCAGTTCGTTGATCGGGGTCACCATCAAACCCCGCGTTCGACGGTTACTGTTCCTGCCGCCGTTCATCGTTCCAGATACACTGCAGTAGAAGATGGTAGATTTTGAATTACCAGTCAGTCAAGTAACCAGCAATTTTTTTATATTATTTTTGATGACGTGAAGTGTCACGTCAAATTCTACATCACCATTTAAAAAAAATTAAAAATAAAATAAGAAAAAGACAAATAATTCAAGAAAATGTTTAAAAATTCTTTAAAAAAATCAAAAAAATCAAAATTTCCAAATAATTCAATAAAATAAGAAAAAGACAAATAATTCAAGAAAATGTTTAAAAATTATTTTTAAAAAATCAAAATTTCGAAATAATTTATGAAACAAGAAAATAATGTTTATACAAAAAAAACAAGAAAATAGTTGTAAAAAATGACAATGATTTGTTTTTAAATTTTGAAAAAAATAATTTAAATTATAAAAATACTCATATTCGAGCCGGGTAGGATTTCGAAGACAGTAAAGCTCTCCCTCACAAGTTTTAACACAGCTGCATACTCAGGATTCGAACCTGAGACTTCTGATTAAGTTAGAATAAAAAAAAACGTTATTTTTTTAACATTTCAATATTTATCTATCTTTTTTGTCATAAATTTACTTAAAAGTCTAAGCTAGTTTTAACGTTTACTTTGGTCCTTTATTAATTTTTTTTTGAACTTAAGTATAATTTTCTCAATTGTTTACATATTTTTACTTTTTAATTAGAATAATAAGAATAATAAAATACTCTTTTTTAAATTTTAATTCTTCAAAATGATAAAAACAAGAATAAAGAAAAAGAAGACTCTCAGTCAACCGCAAAGTGCGGGCTACTTAACATTATGAAGCTAGGCCGTCTAGGCCCAAGAAAAGAAGATGCTGTGGGCCCAAGTGGAGAAGAAACTCTGGGCTCTTCCAACTCTAAAAGGGCCCAAACCTAATTTCACATCGCCGGTTTGCCGTTGCTTAGCTAAAACCCAGAGAACCAAAACCCTCGAAAACTTTCTTCGTCCTCATCTTCTTCTTCTTCTTCTCTCCTTTGTGGATGCAATAACTTAAGCATCCAACGCGCAGGTACTCTACTCTTTGCGGCCAGAACCACTCCCCCTTCTTTTTCCTCTACTCAAGCTTTACTTGGGTAAGAGTAAGTGTGGTACACCACCTGTTTGTCAAAATGTTTGGCAGATTTTGTGATATGGGAGTTCTCCTTTATTAACTGTTTGATATTGATTCTGCAGGTTTAAGGGCTAAATTTAAAGCATTCTGATGGGTGAGGAGCAAGAAAATACTGATGCTGGAAGCATCTTGCCTCCTTCAGAACAGGTATGTCACTCATAACTTTTGATGTGTACTTGTTTTCTTGTTTTAAAAAAAAAAACCAGGAAACTAATGTTGGATATGTTTGTTGCTCACAGGAGTTGATGCAGGAGTTCGAAACTAAAGTGAGAAGGTACAGCAGAGGAGGTGGTGCTAATTTGGAGGTATGGAATGGGTGATAGAGATACATGGCTAAATTTCTCTGTACTTTTTTTTTAGCCCGATTGGATTTGATTGTTTTTTCTTTTCCTTATTTGCAGGGTGTAAAAGACAAGAAATTAAAGGGTCAACTTTCTGTTAGAGAAGACTTATATGGAATATCTGCGAAAGTTGCTGCCAAGACTGAGAAGGTGGGATCTGTTCGAAGTACCCTCTATTTTCTCGTAGTTGTTTTGTTTTGTTCTTTTTTCTCTGAGTTTCTGTTTTACTAAAACTTTTAATGGTTTTCAGTTGAGTCCATTTTGTATCACTTCAACATGAATCCATGATAGAGCTGAGTGGAGGGGGTATATCTGTCTAGCTACCCCCCTATATAGTTTGAGATTTAGCTTTGGTTGAGTTGAGTAGTTTCTGTTTTAGTGGGTCAAGTCTTACCAAACTAAGAGCAATTCCTTCCGTGAAGGATTTGGACAGCATATACATATATACTTAAAAAGGTCAATGCCTTGAGATACAGGAGTTTTTGTCATACACTGTCTGCTAGTTCTTACATCTCTATTCCATCCATTTCCATTTATAGGCAGAATGCATCACTGTTGTTGGAAGTCTTTTAAGCATGGGATACTTTCCAAGTTTCTATCAGTGGGCTAGATTTTTTTAGTCTCTAATCTTTCTCTTTCACTTGTTGATACTCTTTCACTTGTTGATATGTTGCATTGCTATTGCTGGAATGCTTCGTAATGTGTGATCCTTTGAATTAGTGGCTATTGCCAAACGAGGGAGGCTATCTGGAGGGTGAAGGTTTAGAGAAGACGTGGAGGATCGGACAGGAATCTATTGCTCATGAAGTTGATATTATAAGCAAAAAGAATCAGCATGATATAGTCCTACCAGGTCAGTTTTCGTCTCCAAATTTTTTAAAGGTTTTTCATATACATGGAAAGGAAGCATTTGCATGAAAACAAGTTTTTTATTGCAGTTTTTTTGGTCCCCTTAGCGGATGGCATCATGGCATAGTGATCCAATATTATACATCATATTACATATCTATTTTGATTTCCTTATCGTGGTTTCAGCTCGTCTATGTCAAACCATTATAGAAAGTAGCCAGATATTGGTGCCCCTGAAGGGAGATGTTTACTTTAAATACTTTGGAGAAAGCATGCATGTCTTACTCATTATCTTATTCATGCCTAATTTGCTGCCATGAGGTCATAAACTTTTCCTATAAACTCTAGCACTACACTCCACCTTATCTTTAGCATGCACATAACTTATTCCTAAAATACTTCCAATATCCTTCTCAGCCCTTTTCTTCACCATATATTATTAAGCAACAAAATTGTCTGATATAATCCATTGTTTTCATTCTAATACTTCCATTGCTCCCATCGTTCCCAATCTATACATACAGATCTTGGTCCATACACCCTTGATTTCACTTCAAGTGGACGGTACATGGCTGCTGGTGGACGCAAGGGCCATTTGGCTATTGTAGATATGCAGAATATGAGCCTAATTAAGGAGATACAGGTATGTTCATCTTTATTGTTTAGCTAGCTTTTAATAAAATGGAACTATCTGCTTGGTGAGGCCAGTATTTATAGTTGAATCAGTGAATATCCCTTAGTTTAATCAGTGGATATCATGACATGGACTTTGTGGCTATCATGCCATTACGGGTTGTTCGGGAATTGGGGAAGTAGAGTGATTTAGCAAATTAATCTTTGTTTTTTTATAGATAATCTTTGTTCTTTCAGGTTAGAGAAACAGTGCGTGACGTCGTGTTTTTGCACAATGAGCTGTATTTTGCAGCTGCCCAGAAAAAGTATGTCCTATTTTGAATAGTTATATATATTTTGATTTTTTGCTTGGATAAGTGAGATGGATAGGTTATGGATGCGATATGGCCCTGTCATCTGAACACTTGACTAGTGAAACCATGAGTTCCTAAAGTGATCTTATGTGGTGCCTCAATTTCTACATGTCATTATGATTTATGTTCAATAGTGTAATTGTGCTTCAATTATTTTTTAACTTTTGAATAATGACGTAGTTATGAACTTTTGACAGGTACCCATACATATATTTCAGGACTGGCGTTGAACATCACTGTTTGAAGGTGAATACTGTCCTTGGACAAGTTCATATCTTAAACTGCACTAAAGGTTTTTGAATCCTTTGAGCATATGCCTTAGCAGTTAACAGTTACTGCAGCATTAATCATTCTCCGTGTCAATTAATTGTTAAGTTTTTAAGCCTTATGCTCTGATAACAATCCCTAGAATAATGTAAAATTTGCTTTGGCTATAGACTTCCTGTGAACTTCAACTATTCAAAATCCAGATCTTTTAAGATTAAGTTGATGCTAATATAGGTTAATCCCCTGTGGTATTTATTATCTTCCACTGATAATAGAACATAAGGATTGCCTGGCTGCTAACTGCTGCGCTTCCCAGAATGCTAGATGTTCATTCAGATGCTGAATTATAGAATAATTACTCTGCGCTTTTGTCTTGCAGGAGCATGGTCCAGTTGCAAGGCTTCAGTTCCTTAAAAATCACTTTCTCTTGGCATCAATCAACAGATTTGGGCAGATGCGGTACCAGGATACTACGACGGGTCAGATGGTAGCTAATATCCGCACTGGTTTAGGTCGTACTAATGTCATGGAGGTCAACCCCTTCAATGGTGTTATTGCTTTGGGTCATTCAGGTGGTACAGTGACTATGTGGAAGCCCACCAGTGGTGCTCCCCTTGTCAAGATGCTGTGTCATCCTGGGCCTATTTCAGCATTGGCATTCCACCCTAATGGACATCTTATGGCTACATCTGGCAAGGAAAGGAAAATTAAGATTTGGGACTTGAGGAAATTTGAGGTTCTCCAAACTCTACCCGGCCATGCGAAATCGCTCAATTTTAGTCAGAAAGGATTGCTAGCAGCTGGAACCGGATCATATGTTAACATTCTAGGAGATTTCTCTGGATCGCGGGAATATACTAGATACATGGGTCACTCTATGGTGAAAGGTTACCAGATAGGTAAAGTGATGTTTCGACCGTACGAGGATGTACTAGGCATTGGTCACTCCATGGGATGGTCTTCAATTCTTATCCCCGGTTCTGGGGAACCCAACTTCGATTCTTGGTTGGCAAACCCATTTGAAACACCCAAACAGCGGAGCATGAAAGAAGTTCAGACTCTTCTCGACAAGCTCCCGCCGGAGACAATTATGCTGGACCCTTCAAAGATTGGTACTGTCAGGTCGGCGGTAAGACGAAAAGAGAAGCCTACAAAGCATGAGATGGAGGCTGAGATGGAAGCTGCGGTTGAAAATGCGAAGGACACCACCACCATTAAGAACAAAACAAAGGGTAGAAATAAACCTAGCAAGCTAGCAAAGAAGAAGAGAAATGTAGTTGAGAGAGCTAAGCGACCTTTCGTGGAGCAACAGATGAAGGAGAAGGAAGAAATTGCTAGAAAGAAGCAGAAAATCGGGGAGGAAGAAGCTCCTCTACCGAAGGCGTTGCAGAGATTTTCCCGCAAAAAAGCTACCACATGATTCCAGAGAATTTTTTTTTTTTTTGAGAAGCCTAATTGTTGTAGTTTCATTACTTATGATTAATTTTATTGCAAATTGAATTTTTGTACGATGTGTACGGTTCTTTTTAGTTTTTTATGAATTACTACATTTTAAGAGGGAAAAAAACATTAGTGAACTGTCCAAAATATGAAAATATACAACAGATTTGATATTTTGATGTAATTTCACTAATTTTTCTCCCTTTGAATCAACCGATTTTTTTAATTATTAAAATACTAAAAATAACATTGAACTATGCTTATGAATAAAAAAATCAAAAAATAAATTTCTTCTATTTTTTTAATAATGGATTATATTATTTTTTATTTATTTATTTCGTGAGTATTTTTTTTTGCCTTTTTTGAACATGAGATAAATCTCGTTTAAATACTGTCTAATTTCAATAGCTGTCTCAAACTCGAGACTTTGGGTTTTTTTATTGATGAAAAAAAAAAAAACCATATTTCTAACTATCGAGAATGTAGTGTTGCATTTTACTTTTATTTTTTAAATTATTTGTTAGTTAAGTATTGGAGTATATTTTATTTAAAAAGCGGAAATGAAAACTCTGCGAAAAATATAGTATATGAACTCCTCCTCCTCCCTCCATTTTGAGCTTTGAGGAACACAATTGAATTTTTTAGCTTCTCCGTTCTATCCTCCTGTCCATGGACTTGCCCCACATTCTTCAAGAGCTACAATGCTTCTTCCTCTTTCCACTTGCTACCTTCCCTTTCCTTTACTCTCTCTTTTCTTCCTCTGTTCCATCTCTTTCCTCTCGGCCGCTCTCCTGCAAAATCCCAAAAAAAAACGCTGCTGGATCTTCCCCTGAAACCTGATTATGCAATGAACACCTCCTTGTCCTTGCCGGGGATCAAGGTTCACTGGGTTTGCCAAAATCCTACAAAGATCTTATCATCTGGCGTTATTCGCGGCGATAATCCATTCGACTATTCACTTCCGACCCTAATGGCACAACTCAGCATTGCTGCGCTGGTGAATGCATTTCTACAATACATCCTTACCCCACTTGGCTTGAGCTCTTTCGTCTCCATGGCTTTGGTAATTGATCCTCCCTGCTTTTCTTATTTTATTGATGTCATGTGCTAGTTCGACAAATGGGCTCCGCCCCTTTTTGGGATTTCTGTTCGTAGAATACTTGTTTGACAATTGGGTTTCGTACATTTTTTATCAGAATTCGAAACAGATTCAATTGGAATTGGGTCAATGCACAGTTTGTTTTCCGTTTTAAAGCTTTGCTCTTTTGTTAATGCTATGTGGTGTGGTGGTTAGGTAGGCTTTGCCGTGGGACCAAGCTTTTGGGGAGATAGCCATCCAATTATTGCAAACTTATATACGAAGAAGAGCTTCTACGTTGTTAACACATTTGGTTTTTTTGGGTGCCTTCTTTTTACATTTGTGATTGGGATCAAAATGGACCTGGGCATGGTAAAGAGAACAGGAAAGAGGGCCGTGGCAGTAGGCTTTCTTGCTTTCTTCCTTCCTTTGGCACTAAATTCTCTTGTAGCTCTCATTCTGGCACGTACCATGGAACTCAAATTCACAGGATCTTTATATGTCATGGCAGCATTTCAGTCTGCAAGTACCTTTCAAGTTATTAGCTGTCTCCTGGCTGATTTGAAGCTCCTCGACTCAGAGGTTGGGAAGTTAGCAATATCTGCATCAATGGTCAGTAGTATGTGTAGCTATGTACTGGTTGTTGTGACCATAGTAATAACGACAGCCACACGCTCATTTCTTGGTGTGATGTTATGGATGTTCCTTTGGGCTGCCTTTTCCTTAGTAATCATATTCCATGTGTTTCGTCCTATTATGTGTTGGATGGTTCGGAATACACCTGAAGGGAAACCCATCAAAGAGAGTTATGTACTCTCTGTCTTCATGATGCTTATGGCATGTGCAATCTATGGGGAATTTATGGGTCAGCAAACGTTGATTGGGGCCATCTGTATGGGCATGGCTGTACCAGACGGACCACCATTAGGATCAGCTCTTGTCCAAAAACTTGAAACCTTTTCAACTTGGATTCTCCTGCCTACTTATTTTGTGTATGGTATGGCTGACGTTAACATATTGACTATACATCCTTCAATAGCTACTATAGCCTGTTGCTTCATTGTAACCACCATCACTGGGAAATTTTTGGGTGGAATGCTGCCTTCACTATATTGCAAAATGCCTCCTGTTGAAGCCATTTCAGTTGGCCTTGTCATGAGCGCCCAAGGCATCTCCGATATCCTACTGTTACGGCTTGCAATATCCCTTAAAGTAATGGCTTCATTCTCGGTTTGTTTTTGCTATGCCTTTATTCTTTGATTATAGTTGCTTTTCTAGCTGATATTTTTGTACTCGCCTTATCTCGTGCGGAATCCCTTGTTGAACCTAGCTCTGTGTATAATTAGCAATCTGTACCATATTGATTCAAAAGTTAACATGTATTGTGCTTTTTGTGTTGCAGCTATTAGACATTCAAGCATACAGTACCATGGTGGTTAGCATGGTTATTTTAACATCAATAAGTACCATCATAGTCAAGGTAATCTACGATCCTTCGACGAAGTATGCTTGTGCAGGTAATATGACCATCCAGCACAGCAATTCAAAAGGGGAATTTCGCCTGCTGGCCTGTGTATGCCATCAAGATAACACAGCTTCCATGATCAATCTTATTGAAATCTCCAACCCAACAGCCAGGAGCCCTCTCTGTTGCTATGTTGTCCACTTGATGGAACTAGCAGGGCGGTTTTCTCCACTTCTCATACATCATAAACCAGAGGGAAGAAAAAACTCCCGGAGAAGCTACTCCAGTAACATCATAAAGTCATTCAGATTATATGAACAAAGCAGCCATGGTCATGTCATCACCAACCTATTCACCGCAATCTCTCCTTTTGTTTCAATACATGAACAAGTTTGTAGGCTTGCTTTACAAAAGTTAACGCACGTGGTGATCATCCCATTCCATAAGCAATGGAGACTCCATGGAATGGAAGAAATTCCAGAACTAAGGGCTGTCAATCATAGCATCATCGAACTGGCTCCATGTTCTGTTGGGATATTGGTTGATAGTGGCAAAATAGGGGACTCTGATTGGAACAGAACTGCTCTATACAGGGTAGGAGTTGTTTTTATTCATGGGAAAGATGATAGAGAAGCATTAGCATATGCAATGCGCATGTGTGAACATCCTGACGTCAGTGTCACAGTGGTCCGTGTGACACAGCCTGGCCAGGAAGGGAGATGTTCTCTGCATATGGCACTTGACAACGAAATTATCTCACGGTTCAAGATGTCAAATGTCGGAAGGACGCATAATGCTTTCATAGAAAAGGACGTGAGGGATAGCTTGGAGTTGATCAGTCTGATCCGATCGTTGCAAAATTCCTTCGACTTGATTATGGTGGGAAGAGCACATGACTGCCAATCAAGTCTGTTTATGGGAATGACTGATTGGAATGAGTTTCCTGAGCTTGGGTTCCTCGGTGATATGTTGGCCTCATCGGATTCGCAATGCCTCGTCTCCGTCCTCGTTATGCAACAAAAAGGGTTCGGATTTGAAGGTGAGATTAGTAGCATCAACTATTGTAACAGTCATTCAACAAAAGATGTAAGAATACAGTTTGATGAACAGAACAATGGCCGGTTATTGAGGTACACAAAGGTAAATAAGTAAAAGCATATGCATCAAGACACGGTTCTTTCACCTTCGCAGAGCATTCATTTGTTATGTTTATTATTCTACTACATGTTCTGCCTAGCTACCTGAATTTTGGGGAACTTCTGAGAATTTTTTCTTTTAATCTGTATGGTCTACTGATTAGATTCACCGCATGATTAAACTAATAAGCTTCAAATCAAACAAAAATGGGATTACTCCATATTTAACTCAGGTTTTGAGTTGGATGACAAGAAGCTAAAGAAATGGTTATTCTAGTAACTTTGTTAAAAGGGTGTGATGTTCATTCCAATTTATGAGTGTCAAAATTGTGCCGGCGTGGCTACTGAATTTTGATGTTAGTAGTTAGTAACATAAGGAGGATTGATTTGACGTTGCGAAGAATTGGAGTTCTTTCATTCAATGGGAATAAATTACAACTCATGGACGAAACCTGTGTAAGAGATTAACTCACGTTTTTTTTTCCTTTTCGAAAGTACAAAGTTGCATGCCTGCATTTATTTACCCGTCCCTACAATAGTGTCGCTCTCGGCCTTTGGATGGTGAACACCGCCCATTTTCACCACTCTTAATTAATTGACCTCAATCAATCCAATCCAATCCTCACCTGTTTCCAATCATGCCTCCCATCTTATCTTCCCCCATCACTACTCCCACACCGCCGGCATTCCGCCGCCGCCACGCCGCCGCCGTATCCATCCCTAACCCCCACCGTTTCTCCTCCGCCTCATCATCAACCTCCACTTCTTCTCTCCTCCGCCTCCACAATATCATCTACCCTTCCGCCGCATGCACACGCGCCTCCCACCTCCCTCGTTTCTCCCTCTCTGGCTCTGAACCATTCCTTCAAGACACCGCCGCCACTGCAGCCGTGCTTGCCGGCGCGAATGCTCTCGTATTCGCTTTCGATTCACTCACTCAGAAAAACCTCATTCAACAGGTAACGCGGGTTATACGGACACGCGCCGGTAGAATCTTAGCCGCGCGTGGGCGTTAATTATCACGCACCTGGAGAATGTTAATGTTTAATTAATCTCCAAGGGGTGCTAGTGGTGGTCAGTACTCAGTAGTACGCAGCTGACGTGTACGGGGAAGATTCCCCGGTTGTTGAATGCTGAACACTAATTTATTTTATTTTTTACTGTCAGTAAAATGTTTTAGTAGGTTCGGCCCAAGTTGGCAAATTGGCAGATAACTTTCTATTTTCTTACTGATGAAATTGTTAAATTTGGTAATGTTGTACAGAATTTAAGCAGGAAACTTGTGCATATATTGTCAGGCCTACTCTTTGCAGCTTGTTGGCCCCTTTTCAGGTATGAAACCTCTTTGTGCCTTATCTTTTGTTTGCGAATAGAAAGTTCTAAGCTTGAATTGGAGTAGATAGGTAGCCTGGGAAAATGTGTCCTCATAGCAACTGATGCTCCTGACCTTGGTCACTTGTT
>NBIL01045052.1:0-11950 GCA_002752925.1 Viola pubescens var. scabriuscula
TGCTGATGTGGTTAATTTTAGATTAGGTGATGTTTGGTCTCACCTCTCTATTAATAAATTCAATGTTTTGATTGGTTTTGTTGATGCTGATGGTTTGCTTTCACATGATCACTTGAATGCACTGTCTGATTATCCCAAGGACTGTGATAAAACAACTGCATATCAAGAGTTGACTAGTGACCCAACAGCTAGTTTTGATAAGCATTCAAAGGCACACCAGATTAGAAATCCTGCTCTTAGGATGCTTCACAGGGCACTGTCCTTTAACCTCTATGGTAAAACTAATGTGTTTGGTAATATGTTTAAAATTGAACTTTTTCTGTTGTGGTGTATGGTGCATAAGAAGAGAGTCAATTTAGGCTGATGGCTAGCTAGGCAATTGCATGCTTGTGATGAGGGGGTTAAAATGATTTTGGGGTCTTTGATTACAAAAATTGTTGTCACTTCTAGGGGCCTAAACCTTGAAACTGCTAACCTGCATGAATTTTGTGATATTAAATTGCTTGATATGAGAGCCTTCGACTAAATGGGGTACTTCCATTTGGTAGAAGGGTTTATTCATTACAATATAGGTTTCACAACAGTAGAGGATCATATATGGCGCAAAAAGTATGATGGGAAATTTAAGCCCAGAAATATCATGAATGATGCAGCAGACCGCAAAGAGGCAGAGCTAGAGCCCCAACCTGAGGAGAATCTTGGCCAAGCCTGCAGCTAAGATAGCAACCCATCAGCCCCTTCATCAAGCACCCCACCATCCTGGGCACACACCATCATGACCAGTCAACTCAACTTGCAACAGTCCCTCCTCAGCTTCCAGCAAGAACTTCTGCTAGAACAACAATCTCACCAGCAGCAGCTTACTCACTAGTTGGAACTCATAGAGATGCATAAAGCTTATCAACAAGTACTCCAAGAATACCACCAACTGCTCCAAACCCAACAACAGACCATCTCCCAACTGCAGCAAGTTAATGAGAAGCAGAACAATTGCTTGTGGCATCTTAACGACAAAATCACCCACCTGGACAAAGGCATTGCTATTGTCCAGAAGCAGCTTGAAGAGCAAAAAACTTCCTCCAATTCTCCCTCAAATTCTCCTTCAAGCTCTCCACCAACCTAATGCCCCCCAGGTTGTGTCTTTTCTGTTTTCTTGTTTTATTTTATTTTCTTTTTTTTGTCCTTTTTTTTTCTACTCCTGCACACAGTGAGGACACTGTGTCTTCTAATTGTGGGGGGGTTTTTGTGATTATATGTGTTTATGTATGTTTGTGTTTATTCCAATGTTTTCTGTGTGTTTTTATGTGTTTTAGTTTGTCTTGGCCAAGCCCTTGGTCAAGACACTTTAGTTTTTTTTTAGAGAGTCTTGTGCATGCTTTTTGTTTTGTTTTTGTGTGTTTTAGGATGAATGAGTGATTTGTGTTGATTTTCAAAAGCCCAGGACCCAACTTGTTTTAAAACAAACCTCATCACATAGAAAATAAAGGCACTTGACTACTCAAGTCCATTTTTATTATCAAGCAAAATAATTGGGTTAACATTTCCAATGCTTTCAAGGTGCATTTTCCTGGTATCCTTTAAACATTCTCTATGCATAAAATTTCATGATACTGGTGTTTGCATTTAAGTCTACAAAAAGGAACACTTGAAAAATGTTTTGTCTAGAAAATAAACCGCTCCCTTGGATACATTTGGCTGCCAGTTTTTTCTTTTAGCTTTTGTATTGCCTGTGAGTCTTTAATTTTTGCTTGATTGTCTGTGCTAGAAAATGCAACTGCACTAGTACTCCAGCCTTATCAAGCTGGAGCATTCAAAGAACTACATTAAAAAATCTAGAGCAACAAAAAAGTAAAAGCAATCCAAAAAGTAAAAATTTCTATCTTGATTTTCTTGCCTCAGCAAGTGGGAATATCAGGAAACTCTTTAGGTCTGTCTTGGTTTTCTTGCCTCAGCAAGCAGGAAAATTAGGAAACTTTTAGAGATTTGTCTTGGTCTTTTTTCCTTAGCAAGTGGGAATATCAGGAGGAAGGATCAAAGATTCAAAGAATTAAAAATAGAATTGCAAAAGTTAAAAGTTTGCTCAAGCCTGAAGAGAATATTTCTTTGCTTGTGTGTGACAGCATGTGCAATTGCTTGAGAGTCAGCAGTCTTTGTATCTTAGGAGTTGGTTTGTTTTCAAATCTGTTTTGTTCCTTTGCATGATTTTACAGTGAAGCACCTGATCATGACATTTTATGAATGTTGAATGTTTGGAGTATTGGTTAGGCCTTGGTAATACGATTTGGAGTTGTGAATTGAAATGCCTCAGGATTTTTGTGTGATGAGTTGGATGCTTTTGAAACTGTTGCTTCCTGGCTTTTATTTCTCTGTGTGTTTTTGTTTTGTTTTTTTGAGTTTGTATGCTTGGGGGCAAGCATTGCTTAAGTGTGGGGGAATTTGATCATGTGTTATTTTCTCATAGTTTTACTATCTAATTACTTGTAATTAGGGCAGTAAACCTACTGATATTTGTGATTTTCCCATGCTTTTGCAGTTTTATCTTGGAGGAACAACTTGGAGGAGTCAATGGACTAGAAGGATAAAATATGGAGTTAAAGATTGTCTAGGCCGCAGGCTTAGCCTAGACAACTGCGATAGAGTCCCGCTAGAGCTTGGAGACTTGGTGATGTGAGCTGGCAGTGAAGGATGGTGGACGGAGATGACAGTTGGGTGACTGAGAGATTTGAGGGGCGCCGAAGAAATCTCTTTTTGAACAATTATCTTCAATCAAACATTTTAGCAGATTTGTTTTATCTTATCTTGTTATTTTTAATTTTCGAAACAATTTGAGTTAGAGTAGGAGTAGGCTTGTTAAAAGCTGTTAGAAGACCTAGTAGCAGAGGTCTCTCTTTCTCCTCTCTCTCGTTTTGCACAAAACAATTCTGCTCTGTATTTTTCAGTTTTGGATCTTACGGATTTATTTTCCATTGAATGCAATTAAATCTTTTCCAATTAATTCTATGAGTATGTCCGGCTAAATTACCGTTCTTGGTAAGGACTTTTGAGCTAGAGTTTCTTATACTTTGTGAGATCTAAACGTCCTTCACAATCTCTACCTTTGTAATTGTTTATTTGCTAGAGTCAATAAATCGCTTTCTTGTTAAAGTTGAGAACTGGTCATTCTTGGGTTTAGCTTGCGAGTTGCAGTCAACTTTGAAGGGGACGAGCGAAACCAAATAGGTGAAGTAGGCAGCTAGTCTCGTGGAGATTAGTGGAAATAAGCAATATAATTCAGACTCGATTGACAACCAAGGGCCTCAATTGAGAGGTAAGCTTGAATTAGGTACTTTCTTCCCCTATGCTATCGAGAACGACTGCGCCATAGTAGTCTTATCAAGCCAGCAACCAAACGAGTAAGCCCTTTAACCAGCAAGGCGCTCTTTGGTTAGGATTATTAGGAGAGGGAGCACCCGCCAGATAATTAGAAGAGGAGAGAAGCATGAGTGTATAAGAGTCCTTACATTCTATAGCAGTGCTATAGAGTTAGAGATTAACATCACTAAATCGATGATCAAAGTGTAAGAAACGAAGCTCGCAAGTACCGTTACTAGGAATCATTTCCATCTGCTTTTTAGAAATTATCATTTGTCTAGGCCAAGCCAGTGGCCTAGCTCATTTAAACTGTTTATTTGTTTTATAATTGTTTTGAGTTTCCGGAATCACACCAACGAACTATCAGTGACGGGAAGTCAACCAAGAGCTACGCACCAATAAAATCCTTGCGGACGATCCTCTCACCACCTTCTACAAGCCCATTGTAGTTGTGATAAGTTGAATTTCATCCCTTATTCATTATCATTTACACAACTATATTTGACGCTCTCGACAGGCGATCATTTATGTTGCTTAATGTTGTAGGATCTAATACCAAAATGGTTTCTTCATTGGCAGTCAGAATCAGATTATTTCATCTTAATTTATGTAGATTCCTATGCGTTCAGTTTGAGAATGACATCTCATCACATATTTGATGAAACAAATCCTCTTCTTACTACCGATGCTAAAGCTGCTATTAATAAATTATTTTAATTTTTGTAGCTCGAATCGATTCTAATCATCATTTTTATCTAACATCTAAATATTATATCGATTATTGACAAAATCTATTTATTATATTGACAAAATATTAAGATGTTTGATTGAGTTTATTTGTAATGTTAATATCATGAATAGATTAAAAAATAATAATTAATAATAAAAGGGTATTGTAGAGAATTTACATATTTATACAATTTCTTTAATTCTTATGCCAAACAAAGGTAAAAAAAAAATTCCTTCTTATTCTCATTCCTAGAGTAAAAATACCAAACACATCTATAAGTATACTATTCATTTTTTTACTCATCCTCTTTCTCACTTTTCATTCCCTTTCCCATTTGTCTATACCCCCTTACCAAACAGGTCGACTGAGTTATTTATTTATTTTTGAACAAGAAATACATTGGGTTATTCATTCTTCTCTATTTGTGCATCATTGAGCCCAACACATACAACCATAGAGTAAATCCGTAAAATACTTCCAATCTTTTAACAAACTAACCAAAATTAAGTAGCTGAAATGACCATATAATTGCAGAGCTTTACATTTTTTCACCTTTGGAGGCTCAAACCAGGAAGAAATTAGAGAAAAATAGTTAATCATTAAAGAAGGAATTTCATATTGCTTGAGAATTCTTCCCGTTTGAATTGCCACTCTAGAAGATGAAAGTTGCATCAAAGATGAATAATAACTTCTTCCATATAATTAGTATTTGCATTACAAGAAGTTTAAACCTCGCAAATTATGGATAATCATTTTAGAGCTTGAAACAATATGCACTTTAACTCATAAAAAATAACGCAGCACTTTGTGCACACAACAATTGTCTTTCTTTACTTTAAGGGGAAACTACATAAAAAAATACTATAGTTTATAAAATATTCCACTTTGGATGAAGTGCTGCGTTATTTTTTATAAGTTTTAAGTGCATAGTGCTTACAAGCTCCAAATGATTATCCATAATTTATAAGGTTTAGACTTTTTGTAGTGCAAATACTAATTATATGGAAGAAGTTATTATTGATCTTTCGATGCAAAATATTCCACTTTGTACTATATAGTTTAAAATCATGCAATACAACCTTTATTTGATCACTATGGATATGTAGAATTTATATTGGAGTCCTTAGTCAACGAATCTATGATTACTTGAAAGGAGCACTGAAGGTCGACTCTTCAGGTAATTATGGAGACAAGGGCGATTCAGAGGAGGACTTGTAATTTCTGGGGCTGATTCAACACCTAAAAGATCCAATGACTCATGTTCAACTATCAGGTTGTCAGGATTATTATGTTTTATCATTTCTAGTGAATATTCAGTCAATTCTTCAACTTCTATAAACTCACCTCCACCAGCTAAATGTAACACATTCTCTTCATTAATTCTCTTCCTTGAAGAGAAGGCTTAGAAATACCCTCAGAATAGTAAGACTCATATTATTGAAAAGAAGTATCTAAGGTCACATGTAATTTTTGGTTTTGTAGTTCATAACACCTATATCCTTTTTAAAGTTTAGAATAACCAATGGATATACAACGTTTTGCACATAAACCAAGTTTACAATGTTGGTGTTTAGGAATATGAACATAAACAGTGCAATTAGATACTTTTTTTCATGAATAACCAATGGATACACAATGTTTTGCACATGAACCAAATTTACAACGTTGGTGTTTAGGAATATGAACATAAACAATGCAACTAATTACACATGGTTCAAAATCCAGGAGATGAGGAATTGAAAGGAAATATTGTAATTTTTATAAAGGAGTTTGGAAGTCTATCACTCGAGAGAGTTTGCGATTAATGAGGTAAGCAGTAGACTTCACAGCTTCTCCCCAATAGAATATTGGCAATATTCATACCTAAAGGGAGCCATGAACCACTCCCAACAACTTTATATTTTTTTGGCTCTACTAGGCCATTTTGTTGTGAAGTGTACATGTAAGAGGTTTGATGACGAATCTCATTGTGAAGAAATTTCCAAAAGATGCATCCCTAACCTCAATTCCATTATCTAATTGAAAAACAGGAATTTTCTTTTGATACTGAGAGCTCACCAATCTACGAAACACCACTCTTTTTGTGAAGCAAAGATACCCTAGTCATTCTAGTGCACTCATCAATAAAAATAACAAAATAATGAGTCTTAGACATGGAAGCGATTTTTGCAGGACCACAAACATGATGGTGAATGAGTACAAGCAATTATGAACTTTTATTCAAACTTGGTAAATAAGAAACACAATAATTTTTAACCAAATCGCAAATGTCACAATGAAAATCTAATTCACTTATACCTGAAAAAGATGTGCTTGCAATTTTTGGAGATAACTGAAGGAAATATGTCTTAATCTCCAGTGCCATAACCATATTATACTCTAGTTTTATCTCCACTTATAGCCTGATTTGCTTGACTGAGCCCATATTATTTTGTCAATTCCAAGTAGTAGAGTTTTCCCTGTCTAACACCATAACCAAGAGTCTTCCGTGTTAGAATGTCCTGAAAAACACAAAACAATGGCCAAAAAGTAACAATGCAGTCAAGAGCGAATGTAATTCGACTCACATAGACAGGGGCGGAGACAGGGGGCTAGGGGTGCCCCCCTAAACTTTTCAAAAATTCTACTTTAGTCCTTGAAGTTTTATATTTTTTCAAATAATTCTTTTTTATTTGTTGAAATTCTATATTCCCTCTCCCCAAGTATTTCAAAAGTTCACAGTATAGTCCTTAAATCTTCAAAAGTTTCAACTAATCTTACTTTTATTTATCCAAATTGATATGGATCCAAGGAGTAAATTATTGACAAATAAGCTTCAAAGATTCGACTTCTATGACGATAAGTTTCTTATCCAATAAGAACAGTCCAAGACATTCTTAGGCAACTAAGAAAGTGGAAGAGATGGCGCGGTTCGATATCACGATCAGAAGCAAGTTAATTGAGTCTTTAATTTGATGGGTATTAGATATTGTTGCTGGAATGTTGTTTCATTAATTAGTCATGGTATAAGTCATTAAAAAGTCAAAAGTATGGAATAAAAGTCAAAGTTGGTTTTGTATCGCGTGGTTTCTTAACCGTCTATATATGTCATTTTTATATTAAAGAATGAAAGAATAAAGAAATATATAAAATGACCTTTCTATATAATACAACCGCCTTTAAAAAAAATCTAACTTCTTCTTTAACTTCGCCCTCGCCCCAAATTATTTTTTCTTGCTCTGCCCCTCCACAGATAGAAAGTTATGAGCAAGTGATGGAACAATAAGCACAATATTTAAGGTAAGAATAACAATTAATATGATTGATCTTTCGCCAATGATAGACAATGTGCTACCATTAGCGGTGAAAATAACAGATTGAGGGGATGTAGGAAGAGATTGTACTTGATTAGCGTCACTAGTTATGTGATCGGGTGTCAATAATCCTATTATTATTCTTTGATGATGCAGAAAAACAGATGCCTTACCATCCACACCTGAGTGGGAAATATTTGCAGTAGGTAGTGAAGAGTTTTCCTAAATAAAAGTCATCATCACCTTCCCAACAATCTTCTTCCTCGATTTCTTTGTAAAGTCCCACCACTTAGGATAACCATTCATAGCATCACTGCTTTAAATGACATGTTTCTGCACAATGAGTACAGAAGAGATTGCTTGACTTCCTAGTGGATTGGTTGTTTCGATTCTTTAATGAGCCGGAGCCAAAGATTGGTCTTTCTCATGTTTGATTTGGTAGTAAGGTTGAACTTTCAAAGATTGAGTGATATCCCCCATTGTCTGCCTTTGTTGATATTCTCTTCCGACATGCGTGCAACTTTTCTCCAAATTAAGTTTTGGCTCTTTTTGTAAGATTTTGCGGCGGACTTTATCAAATTTAGGGTCAAGTCAACTCAGAAAGATATGAACACATAGTCTAGCAATTCTAGAATGTATCTGACCTACTCCTTCGACTGTCCCTTCTTGAGAGATAGTCTTTTGATCAATTTCCTGAAATATACTAACCAATTCATTGTAGTTAGGGATGACAATTGGGCGGGTATGGGCGGGTATGGATATGTTAAAGCGGGTATGGATAAATATCCAAACCATACCCGCAACTAAATATCCATTATTATCCATACCTGCTATGCCCAATACCCAATTGGGTATGCAATGGATATCCAATTACACTTACTTATTTATTATTTCACTAAATAAAATTATTTCATCAATTTTTTTTATTTTTTTATAATTAAGTGAAAATTTACTACTTAGGCTCGTTTTTTACCATTTTGGCTCATTTTTCACCGTTTTGGCTCATTTTTTACCGTTTGGTCTCGTTTTTTACCTCTTTTCCTCAGTTTTTACCATATTTTCTCGTTTTTCACAATTTTTACTCATTTTTGCTCGGTTTTTACTGTTTTGTCTCGTTTTTTATCGTTTTGGCTCGTTTTTCACCGTTTTGCTCATTTTTTACAGGTTTTTACCGTTTTGGCTCGTTTTTTTATCATTTTTGCTTGTTTTGTCTCGTTTTTACCATTTTTGCTAGGGGTGTCAAAACGAGTCGACCCATTTATGTTGACCCGTTTGATGCCGGGCCGTTTGAATTCGGGTTTGGCTGACCTGATTTTTTTTTTATGGTAATAGAGGCACTACTGACTTGTGCTGAAGGTAGAATTTTTTAAAATTTAAGTAGACATTCTACTTATTACTCAAAATTCAAAACAAACCATGTCCATTGCCAATTTCTACCCGTGAAAAGAGTTTTTCAGTGAGATTAATAAAATGAGACAACAACAACAACAACCTGATGAGCTCAAGCAAAGCATTATGGGAGAGAGGGACGACACCCACATGTTTTCAATCTCTCTATGGCTCCTGGAGTTTCCAGTTTCAACAATGGCAAACGATGTCATTGCAAAGAACACACACATTGTACAAGAAAACAACTGACAATGAACCATCAAAAGCTTTTAATCCATCCATCCATCTAAAATCTACCACCAATCATCACTAAACAAGTTCGACATCTTCCTAACAACTCAAAAAGATGGAATAATCACAAAATAAAACACAGAGCAAGTGGCAGGCACTAAACCATTATGCTAAACCTTAGAAACCCCATCATATCATATCATTTCATCTTAAGACTCACTCTAGTGGTGAAGCCATTCTCTTTGGCTTCTTCCTCTTCTCTGAAACAGCTTTAGTAAATGCCTCAACGATCCGCTGCTGCGATTCTAGAATCATCTCTGTTCGCTTCATCTCCATCTCTATGCTCATATTCTCCATCTCCCTTACCATCTCCATCTTCATTTGCTCTATCCTCACAAACCCCTGAGAATATTTTATATATATCACTCTTGGATTCATGCATTTTGGACATTAAAACAGCATGATTCCAACCCAAAAATGGCAGCATTTCAGACATTAAAACGGGCATGAATTCAACTCGAAAAACAACAGCATTACTGACATTAAAACAACATGAATCCAACCCGAAAAATAGCAGCATTACTGACATTAAGACAGCATGAATCCAACCCGAAAAACAGCAACATTACTGACATTAAGACAACATGAATCCAACCCAAAAAACAGATAGCAATTCGGCAGTAAAACTAGCATACATTCGAATGTAGAATAACAATTCTTACTTATCTAGGAGTAAAGAAAAAAAAATCCATTGCTAGCAGTAAGCACAAACACGGAAGGGAAATCCATTGCTAGTAGTAAGCATCAATTGCCTCAAAAACCCAGAGTTGAATAAACCCAAAATTGAAGAGGCAGTGAAGGGCCATACTTGGAGTGGAGGGGTTTAAAGCACGATGAGGCACGGAATTGGAAGAAGAACAGGGCAGCAGCCGCAGCGGTGGATTTTTGAGGTTTAGCGGGCTTAGCGGCGGAGACGATGAAGAAGAAGATTGTTGAGAATCGAAGGTTTGGTGGCTGTTTTGGGAGAAGGTGAGGTTTTTGCGGGTATTATCGGAGGTGAGGTTTTTGGGAATCGGAGGTGAGGTTTTATTGTTGAGAATCGGAGGTGAGGTTTTTGGGAGAAGGAGAGCTGTGCGCAAGAAATGAGAGTGCGAAAGGAAGGTGAGGTTTTTGCGGATCCATACCCGTAATTATAAACCCGGGTATTATCCATACCCGCAATTGCGGGTATGGTTATGGACGGATATGCGGGTATGTATATCCATTGTCATCCCTAATTGTAGTAAGTTTATAAAGGACGTCCATTCTGAGTGGTAGAAAAAGACCTCTGGTTCAATTCAAATAGAAAAGTTTCATTTGTGCCATCATAGAAAGTCTTCGATACAACTTCTTGTATTTCTTTGGTTGTGGGAAGGCAAATAAATCGATGCATCAAAGCTGGACTCATTAAATCAATGAGCTAACTCTTCACTTTGTTGTTTTAAAAAATTCAAGTCGCAAGATTGGGATCTCCCGCTGTAGGTTATTTTGCTTCATTAGTGAGAAATTTGACTTTGTTGCGAGGACTTATACGCATCTCCATAAGACCATAGGGTGTAATTGGTTTCATCCAAGAAAATACCGGTATGAAACACAAAACTATGATGAACAATAATTTACGGTGGGTTGGCTTGTGTGGATGGGATGATGGAACTAGAGTTTGTCATGTCGCCTTTGAGGAGAAGTTTTGTGGTGATTCTATTTTCGAGTTATAAGAATCGAGATACAAAATTTGATTATAATTAAAGTAAGTATTAAAACCTTCGCTCCCCTACCATGCTAAACAAGAGAATTGCTAGAAATTCTTGTATATATTTACTTTACCCAAAATATATGGGTATATATAGATATCATGACAACCTATAAGATAGGAAAGATTTTCCCCCTAAAAAACTAAATATTCCGGTAGAAATTACTCTCTAAAATCCCTATACTTAATTACAAAATCAAATTGTTCAATTATACTCCCTCCGTTTATAATTAAACGTAGTTTTAGATATTTTCACACAAATTAAGTTAATGATTGGTTTGTAGAAATCGAGGCACTTTATGACTGTTGTACTCCTGGACTGTTGGTAAAATTTCAAGTCACCTATGGGCTTATGGTTCATCTCATGGAGGGTAGTTTGAGTTGCATTTAAGCCATCGGCTCTAAAATTTCAAACATTCACCATTGCTCACTTCAACCATAGATCGAACATTTCCTTCTACTTTACATTTCTATATTTTTGTCTCACATCATTTCGTTTATTCCTTTTTATTTTATATTTTGGTATTTTTTGTTCGATTTTTTATCGGTTTCGAGCGAGCTTTCTCGTACCATTGGCTCGAACTGAATAAATAAATAATAAGTTTTTTTTCCTTTTCACTCTCATCCTCACCGTTAGATCCTTCTGCTTTGTGGTCAAATCAATCTCAACCATATATCCCTCTCATTTATCCATTCATAAAGCCATTTTCCCCTTTCTTTAACCACAGCCACAAAGTCTCTGCATCCTCCACATCTGCCTCTACCCACCTCCATATTTTCCTCCTTTATTCTCCGGCCATCAACACCTCCACCTCCACCATCATCACGAGAAATTTTAAGAGATTTATTGCAAGTGTTTGATCGGCCCAAAGGAAGATTAAACATTTAGTAAAATCAAGCTATAAAATTCACACTATGACAAGTTAATTAATTATGAATTGTGCTTTAAGTCCAAAGACTAAACACAATGTCATATAATTAATCGTTTTGATTTAGTCAATGTGTTATTCATTAAGTTTATTACTTTCACATTTTCACTAAAGTGAGCTGACTAAATGTTGTGTTCTTTCACACATGAACTCAGCAAGCTCAGTATCTGCCAATTTGAACAGTGTACCACTGTTGTCTTCCAGTAACTTCAAGTTATGGAAGAGAAAGGTAGAGACA
>NBIL01045098.1:0-13418 GCA_002752925.1 Viola pubescens var. scabriuscula
TTCACTGCAATTAATAAAACTATGAAAAAAGAAGAAAAACAAACATAATAGAGAATAAATGGCACAGTTTCTTACAATGTTATGTACATGAAATCTTAAAGAATGCATAAATAACCTCATGACACACTACAAAATCAAGACTTAATCAGGCTCCAACCAATTCTTTCAAGTTTGATTCACATCCCGTGAAACCTGGCCCTGCCACCTGCGATAGCAAAACCAGCATCCCTCATGTCAAACTGCGTTGTGATATTTAGACATAACCGACCATTTACAAGCTTGAGGTGCTCGTAAATATTTCTCAGAAATTTTACCAATTGTATCATATGTAATGACGCTTTAACGAACCTGGAGAGCAGAAACCTCGCAAGTGGGCTTAGATTGGCGTTTGAATTGAATTCCTTGCTCTGCTGCTTTTTCCTATTATCAACATCCGTGTTTGCACTTGGAGTTTCTTCAAGGGCTGTCTTGCCCTTAGTCAATAGGCGAGCCGCTAGTTCCTGTAGGTCTTTAGTTGAAGCTTCCTTTGAACTGCATAAATCATTTTCACACTTTAGTAATTCTCGTGGATCATAAACGGACAAGGAGACACCTCTAGGTTTTTAACAGAAAAAAAACACATCATTGAAGGGACATGTTCATTTGGGAGTTCAAGAGCGAACTGTTAAACCTTGCCAGTCGCTGAAGCAAACTTCTGAAAAAGATGTCGCAAGATCCAGGCTTCACACGCTCCATGTTTGCGAGTGAATTGGTAACTGCACGCACAGATGCTTCTTCGGAATCATCAGCAAGTGCCTACATTTTAAACATGACAAGATGTGACATGTATCTGGAGCTTAAAGAACATGACAATTTTTCAGCATATCTTTCATCCACAATCCAAAATTCAAATAGGTGAATAGAACACTCAAATAGCAGGTTTTACTGATGAATCACTAGAGTGCCATTGTTTGTCGCTATCCATCCAATTCTCCTACAAAGGAACAGAGAATAGCAATCCAGGAAGAAATGACAGGAATCGCTAGAAGCAATTCAGTGAATTAGAAACAAGCATCATACAGTGACAAATTTCGTCCTCAATTTGTATAAAGTATCCAAAACCCACAGTGCATCCTAGTTCTTAAAATGGAATGCAAATAAAGACAGTACAAAAGATTAACTTGTGGCATCTATCTATTGATGAAAGAATTCATCAAAAGAAGAAAATATTCATCCTCAATTTGTATATAAAGTATCTAAAACCCACAGCGCATCCTAGTTCTTCATGATGGGATGCAGATAAAGACATACAAAAAATTAACTTGTGGCCTCTTATCTATGGATGGAAGAAATTAGGTCCTTCCTACATCTTACATCCATGTATGAGCAATAAAATTTGTGGATGAACTAGAATGTTATGTCAACAACTACAACACATCATAATGGCTTTCTAGAGACGAAGACGATTAAATCAAGCTTAAAATTCCCACAAAAACAGCTGAGCAAACCTCTATTCTACTAATTACTTAACAAACTACATATGAATAGCATTATCTGGGTGACTCACCTCTTTTAAGGATGGGATAATCAGAACAGACAAAGGCACTGATGATGACACTATTCTTGCAATTTCTTCATCATCACTTGTTTGGCGTGATCTTGAAAATGCTTTTTGCGCGTCATAATAATCAGAACTTCTGAGATCGAAAAGTAGTCAGTGATTTTTATGACAAAGCTCCTCTTTTAGCTAATGGCAAATAATGTACCTGGATGAATCAGAGCTGTTTGTTGCATGATCTCTTCTTCTATTCTCAGTCCCATCATTATTGAACTTGCCCTTTGCAAATCTATCCCTAGAATTTCCTTTCCGCAGAATTGCAGCCCTAGCCTATGCAAGCACATCAATTGTATAAAATTTAAAATTGAGCATGCCAAAAGATGCCAGAGTATTCAAAAAAGCTTAAAATTTGAAACTCAACATCATGAAACACAAACACATGAAAGACAAGAAAAGGCTCAGGGCATCAAGAACACAAAAAGCAAAATTTAGGAGATTCCATAAATAAGATTAAAATAGAGAATGGACAAAAATGTTACGTGGACTAATTTAGAAATGAAACAGGTTTTGAATACTTCCAAAAAAAAAATCAAGACATGGATTAAAAAGATCTCACGATTTTGCAATATTCTCAAGCTATCTAATAAAAAAAAAGCAAGTGACAAACAACAGAGGTAACCTCAGCAAGATTCAGTGCGCTGTCTTCTGTGGAGGCACTTGAAATTCTCTCTTGTATTCCTAGTCTGGATTTTGGAGTTCGAGGAGAATCAGAATCATCGTGTTGGCCACGGATAACAACAGTTCCACTGGTTGAAGTGTCCTCAACAGAAGTGAATGTGCTGCTAGACTACATTGGAATATTAAAACCTAATTAAATAAATGGAAAGCATGGTGAAGTAAGAGAATCATCTAACTACTATTTTCATAATCCCTGGACGGAAGTCATACCGGATTGCTTTGATCTCGAAACATGGCAGATGAACGTCTAGGAGTCCGTACGACAACAGTTCCTGAGCCACTCAGAGATAAATCTTCCTGAGAATCAAGAATTTCAAACAAGATCTACAATTATTCCAGTGGCATTGTAAGCGTAGCTGGTCCAGCAAGCTAAACAGTTGATTACATTTTGGCCTAGTTGGCAGCAGACAGGAATGAATACTGGAGACGCTGTGTTTACCACAAATTTGGCACCACGGAGCTATTATCATAGATTACCAGAGTATTTTGCCTTAAGCAGGTAAGAACATCTAAATCTTTAGGATGAATTTTGTGTCAATCATTCTTAGCCCACAAAAGCTAGCATGGAAAACCCATAAACAAATGTATGATATTATTAATACTGTCATCTTCTTGCAGAGTGTTAAAAGTTGGCTTAGTTGGCATGAATATACATTCTTCCCTCTTTTAAGTGAAGGTTTGATACTGGGGTTAGGTCATAGAGATATATCCATCACTCCACCCCACCCCATCCCCCACCCAAATCGCCAAGTCCTATAGCAAATAGATTGCTTTTAGTCTTAGTGTGTGCCAGAGGGCACAAAAATATTCCATTGCTTCACGCTATCCTACCCCATTAATTGTTAATCCCATTCCCAATCATTGCAACATCAAATATCTACTCTATATTTGTTAACTATGTAACACTCCATGATTGGAATATGATTAACAAATTACAGTTGACCAACATAGTAACACCATAACAGAAAAAAATTCCAATTTGATGGTAGAGTCACACAGACGCTTCACTAAAAGAAATAAAAAAAATAAAAATTACAGGTAATATTGGATGTGTATTTGTGCGAAAGAAAGAAACTTACATCGTCAGGATAACTATCCTGATGTTCCTCATAATAATGATCTCTCGCGTCTTTACCCAAGGGTATTTCGACCTGAAGTGCATTTCCAGACGTATACAACAAATGATCACCATTCTCCGAAGTTCTTCTTGGGGTAACCTTATTGTATAAAATTTCTGTTTTCTTTTCTCTAACCTGTGGTGGCTTTGCAGTAGTTCTAACGGTTCCTGTACCCTGTGATCCGCCAATGCTAAAGTCCCATCCAGCATTTTTCAGTGTTTTACCCTGAACACTGCAAATATAACCAGTCAATGAAAATAAGAAAATACGTTCAGGAATCAACATTCAAAAAAATTAATTCACCTGGCTCGAACAGTTCCCTCAGCTCTTACATCTCTTGTCACCTTCACAGTATCAGAAGCCTCCCCTATTGGTTTAGGGCCATTTCTGGGTGTTTCTGCATCTTTTATTTGGTACTTTGGTCGCTCCCTATCAAGATGAAATGAAGAAAGTCAGTATCGAGCCCAGGCAACACTTATCCCTCTAATTTACCACTATCTTGGCTCCACACAAAAAAAATATACACCCCAAGGAAGTGCTCTGGTAATAAGACCTGAGGTAAGATACAGGGTAAGAATTTTTCTAATTACACCTCATATTCCGCAAGGTGTACCATTTATAATTCTCCCCCGAAAAGGAAAGCAGATGGTGCAGAAAAACAAAGACAGACAAAACGAGAGAACCTTTTGAAGAAATTTTCTTGCAGGGTTTAAATATACCAAGTTAGAATTCCCTTGGATATAGATCACACCTTATTCTTTCCAGAAGCCTTGGGCTCTTTCTGGCAGTTCTAATAAACCGGTGCTTCAGAAGGTCCTTTGCACTTGGCCTCTGAAATTAAATTGAGAATTTAACATTAAATGTAAAGTTAGATAATAAGTAATTAAGCCACCATACCATATTCACATGAATCCTAAACCAATATACAAAATTCAAAAAAACAATAACTTTCATGCTTCTTCCAATCTACAAAGGTAACATATATGACTAATAGTCTCATAATATCCAGAGAGAATCATGTATCTGGTCCAAATACCTCTGGGGGAATATAAAAAGGAAAAACAATTAACCACACAATTCTATAAATCTACCTGAGAAAGCCAAATGCCCTTTAAAAACACTGACACCGTGAATAACATTAATGTAGCAAGTGGTGCTCAAGCTTAAATCACAGGGAAGTTGATGTAGGAACTAATTTATTTACATGCCTAAGCAAAACTATATCGCAAAGGTGGTTCACGGTGTAAACTGATAAATAGTGGAGATGGATTATTGAAGATAAACATGGGCACATCAAACATTGTGGATATAGGGAAGGTGACATAGCACAAGAAATAAAGTTAAGGAGTCCTTCAGTTCAAGAGCATATTATTTAGCTATGTTTAGGTTTAGTGTTATATATTTTAATTTTAAAATCTATCAAATATTCATGTAATTAGTTTATTACGGATTCATAAAATAGGATGACCATGTTATAGGTGCTTATTCTAATATGATTAGGTGTCAGCTACTTAGGACGGAGTCTCTATAATATTCATGCTTGTATGGTTTATTTTCAGACTTGAATTAATAAACTTATGTGAGGCTTTTAGTTTTGTCTGAGAGTTACTAAGAACCCTAGATGTGATACCTAGGTTTTTCACTACAGTAGCCAGAATCATGTTTCCAGCATATCCCTTCCCACCAATCCTAACTTTTTCAACCTAAAATTCTGCATTTTCCTAAGGAACGGGACCGCCTCTGGTAACCCTGGGGGCTGAGGCTATCCTGCAACAATTTGGTATAAGAGCAAACCTAAATCCATCATGAGGCCTGTGATTGATTCTTCATCAACAAGCCAGAGGAGTTATGGAAGGAATTGACGATGAGTTTCTAACTTAAATTTCAGGTCTGAACTCCAACTAGTGATGAGAGTGCGGCGTGAATTCATGAGAAGGATGAACATAGAAACCTATTCAACTCATACCACAAGGGAATCTAGTTTTTCAGAGAAAGTGAAGCTTAGTGAGCGAAAAGGTGACAGCTGTTTGATACCTTACTAAGGGAGGCAAGTTCAGAGATGCATCATACATCTTTCCGTGACGCTTAGCCTAAGCTGGCACTTGAGAACATAGTTTTATATCCATAATTTCACTGTAGGTAGTGAATTAGTGCTTGCTTAGAAGCTTACAAAAATTAGTCTTATGTGACTATGGAATCTTATTGCACTGTTGAGGAATCAATTGATCAAGAATTGGATGATGGGAAAATCGTGAAAGCAAATGAGGGAAAAAAGTCTATCCTGATTTCTTTGAATGATTTGCACGCTAGAGAGTCCTTATATAAAGAAGTAGCCCTGCACCCTTAATCTTGTATACTCCATGAACCTAGGGTACTTATTTCTAATGTAAAGTGATACAGTTCCTTAGTGTCTGTGTTAAAGGTCTTTAAACCTTCCAGCCTGAAAATATAAGAGCATGACCAATATTAGTTGGACTTGCACCTCTATCTTATTCGCATATAGTCAAAAAATCCAACTAAGGAAAACCCCAAGATGCAGCATACCTGGACTTATGCATTACACCAGCATCATTTGGACATCTATTTGTGTATTGGTATATATGCTTAAAGAGGGCTGCTCTATCCCTATCATAACAATGACCTAAATTTCCAGCAAATCTTGAATTTGGATATCTACCAGTAAGCAGTCATATGGACTGACGAGAATGGTTCTTAGAGAAGAAGTATGAAGTCCATGACACAGTTCAAAAATAAGCAATTTAATAAGTAATCTCTAATCACATCTCTGTCATCCATATAACTAGTATTCACACAAGACTAATAACAATATGGAGGGAATAGATACTCACCTCAGCAGGAACTTTCTTTAAACACAATGAAACAAATTCTTTCATAGGACGAGAAAAATGCTCATCCAGCTGCACAAGAAACATTAGATGTCCATTATCAGTGACTAAAGTTGCAAGACACTTATGATCAATCTATCTTAAAGTGATTAATAACCTGTGGAGGACTTTCCCGAGGTATGATAAAGAGAACTCTCATTGGGTGAAGATCTGCAAGTGGAGGTTCCCCTTTTGCCATCTCAATTGTAGTTATCCCCAATGACCATATATCTGCCTGCATTAAGTATGGATTCAGAATGGCAAAGTTCTTTATGCAATGTTGAGCTACAGGGTTCGGTTTTGGTTGGGGTTAGGGACAGAGCAGGGGAGAGAGTAGTAATTCAAAAACAAGCAACAAGAATTATTCAAAATACCTTCTCATTGTATCCATCTGAATTTTGAATTACCTCTGGAGCCATCCAGAATGGTGTTCCTACAAAAGTCTGTAATTGTTAAGAAAATTAGTGTTGTGGAAAGACGTTTTGAATCATGTAGAGTCTCAGCACAAAAGTAAAAAGGTTAAACAGAATATGTGAAGATGACAGAAGTCCAGTCAGTCAATGGGGGTGTCAAGATATCGTTTCAAAAGATGGGCAGACTAGGAACCACACAAATTCAAGGGGAAGCTCATGGCATAGTCAATCAGGAAGATGGTGATAAGTCCCTATTTTAGAATAATGCTAGAGATACTACCTTTTTACTAACTGATGTGGCAAGAGGTGATTGCAGTGTATTCCTTCTTTATTGGCTTATATTCCCTTTTTATTCAAATAAATAACTACCGAGTGAATATTAGAAGGACGTGTGCATTTAAGTAAAAGTGTTGGTACTTCTAACACCTCTTCTGTTCTGTTTAAAGCACTTGTCATACTATCCAGTGTTTAGACCAGTTTATAAAGAATACCTCATACTATTAATATTTATAATTACAGACAGTCATAAACATAAGCCATGAGGCCACTAAATCATCAGTGTAGGAACAATTTCCGGATTCACTTTTAAGTTGGTAAAGAGTTAAAGCAGCACATGTGCAAACACTGTAAATACATGCTTGAGAGTACAGGTATACACACATACAAGCACATAGAAGTATTTTACAGATTTACTCAATACTTCAGGAGCAGGCCAAATGAGGGCCTAGAAAAGAATGTCGTGGAAAGTAAAGAATTTAACAGCAATATCACAATAAGATGACCACTTTTTAACTGCACCGAGAATGAAGCTAGGCCAAACTGGATCAATACCTTTCTCCTGGATATTGTTCTCGTTAATTGTGCAGAAACCCCAAAATCTGCAACCTGTGACATGGTTGCACTTGTAACTTGGATGGTAAAAGTGATTGCAATTATGACTCAAGAACTTTTGCCATTTGCGAACAATAGAAGAGAAATTAGTAATCCTGTTTTAGAAAAAGGAGATACCTTTACATCCCCACTCTCACTCAGTAAAATGTTTGCCGCTGCAAAAAAGTAGTTTAATTTTGTGATTTAGACTACAAAAACTAGAAGAAAGAAAGAATGCAAACAGAAATGAAGTACAATCCAAAATCAAAATACAATAACAAAACAAAATATATATTGCAAACCACATCACAAGCACGCGTTCATTCAACAGTATATCCTAAAGAATTTATCAGTACCCAGATGACAACAGTAACCAATATGCAGTGAAGAGAGAAAACCTTTAATATCTCTGTGAATTTTCCCCTCATTGTGTAGATATTCAACCGCGTGCAGCAAGTCACGCAAAATACAACCAATAGACGTCTCATCCAGTGGAGGACCTGATTGTAGCTGCATAGAAAATCTGTAAGCTTCCATAATAAGCACTTTCTTGCTTAGATTTATATACATGGGGTAGAATTTACAGAATTATATTGTAAGTATTGGGTATGCGCTAATACACACTGGAAAATGCACACACTTGGAAATGAATACAAAAGCAAATAAATTATTGAGAGCGCCTTAGAAAATTTTATATCCCATGAACCAGGTAAGAAGTCAATGAACTTACTAGATCTGCAACAGAGCCACCGGCCATGTATTCCATTATTATCCACAATTTTGTCTGGTGAAGAAAGGAACCATAGTACTCGGTGATATATGGGCAACGGCATTGTGACAAAACAGAAATTTCCTGGTGCATAAATGATGAAACATGAGCAGAATAATTATTAACCATAAATTTATTCTATAATGAAAACTGTATGACCGAGAATAACAGGTGTTACCTTCTGAATGTCTTCTATTTCATCTTCACTGCAAAGGATGAATCAAAAGGAGACATTAGGAATACTACACACAGTGTTTCACATGATACTGAGCAGATTACAGAAGTATATTATGTGCTCAAAAACACACGTCAGAATTCATTTTGGAGGAGAACTAGAAACCTTTACTTGCAACAGAACCAACTCATGTTCAACTATGGTAACACCTAGAACTAACATTATTACATTAAAAGGAACTAATGAAGTGCCGAAAGAAAACTGCAAGAAAAATCTAACACAAAATGGAAGCAGACTAAACTGTGAAAATGGTGTGGTTCCTCTACGCATAGAACACCAGAATATTGAACCATGCATTTTGAGAAACATGTTTGCAGCTTCCAAACTAAGTGTGACACTGTTCAGCTAAACTGTGAGTATTTGCACATGCAGAGAGGGAGAAAGAGAGAGAATGGCAGCCAAAGCTCAAACAGAATTAGGAAGTTCACTTTGCAATACCAAGTGCACAGTATATGTCATTTAGTTTGGAAGGTAGGGTGTAGAATAGCATAAAAAACTAAATCAAATACGAGCAAAGCTGAAAACTTACGATTCTTCCAAATCAATAACTTTAATAGCAACGTCTTTGTTAAGCTCCTTATCAAACCTGAAAATCAGGAAAAAAAAGCATCAGGGACATCCAATTCAGGCTACAATCTAGCTTTCAGTATGGTGATGAGAAAACTTCTGTTTGGAGATAAACAACTAAGCTTGATACAATCTACTCAAATAGAAGAAAGCCATGAATTCACACAGTCAAAACTGTTCTGTGTTGAGCAACTAAAGAAATGTCTGTGGCCTAACTTAATCATACCAAATTACACAAAGCATGATCATTACCAACAAAGCATGAATGGTTGTGAAAGCATTCAAGTTATGGATGTGTATATGTGAAAAAGGTCGGATTGCTCAACTGAAATTAAATGTCTACTACATGTAATTTCACATTGAGGCCAAAACTCAAGTACCTTAGTTTCCCAGGATTTAAGAGAAAATAGCAGTTTATTTAAGATCCTTCATTCTGTTTTTTTCTCATCTAATGGGGTTCTAGGTTACTTACTCACATTGAGGGAAATTGTTCACGAGAACTAAACAGTCTAAGATTATATTGCAGGTTATATAACATTTTTTACCCATTTGATATTGACATTGATAGGGCTTGAGCCTATACATCTCCATGGTGCAATGGGTGCATACTGTCTGTCATCTTGATGACACAATGTAGGCATTGTACAACTAAGTGACAAACTGAGGCTCCATCAAATTGCAATGACAAAAGAGCTTAATCCAGAAAGTTATGAATCTAAATATACTATCACCAGGACAATTGCAATGGAACTAAAAGGAAAAAAAGTCAACTTTCTAGCTTATAACATGGTTCTACTACCAACAGGTTATCACAACAATATGTAACCAAATCTCAACATTGTTTTATACTAGAATAGAGAAAACTACTATCAATATCAGGTTTACTTAAAACAACCACATCCTATCAGGATAGAATGCAACCAAGACAAGGTGGTTTTTAATCATAGATCAATGGTAGCAAAAGACATCAAGAAGAACTTACGCTTTATAGACGTCGCCAAAAGATCCTCTGCCAATCAACTCCAAGGAACTAAATCTAGCCCCAGCAGCCTCCATCAATCCTATCGTATCGGCCATCTCTCCGGGAAGTAAAATAGCACCCTCCCTCCCTCCCTACACACACTTTGCCCACATGCACCCTAAATTCAACCCAAGTATCTAGACACTTCCCACATTCTTCAAATCTCACCTCCAAGACTTTGTCCCCAAAACAAAATCATCAACACAATTCACCAATACTCCATCAAGGAACCCACACCAACATCGCAAGACCCCAGAATGGATCTCTCAGAGTTGGAACTCTGACCTCATAAACCAACCCTGCAACAGAATTCAGCACGAACCCATTTAAGGAATCAACGTAAATACAATAATCAAATGCACTTTGGATCCAGCACAGGCCAACAGTTTAAAACAATGCAACAGCCAATAGGCATGTATTGCACTGAAAGATAGCGCAAAAATGAGCACTAATGTTATAATTTGCTTTCCCTTTACCTTTGGTTAGGTGGAGGAGAGTGAGATATGCATATAAAGGGAGCTAAAGTGACAGCCCAACAAAATTGGAAAATAAGAATTCGAAGCAATGATAACGAAACTATAACAGACGAACAAGTAGGCTTTCACGAATGGGTTTCTATTGAAATTGATGTACTTTGAGAGGAAGAGAGTGACAAGAAATCTGGTTACCTGTTAATATCGATGTAAGATGGATAGAGATCTTTATCGAAGCTCTGTTGACAGGAGCTTTGCTTTGTAATAAATTGAGTTTCTCTCTCTAAATGCAGGCGTCTGTCTCTCTTGGGCAGAGAGAGAGAGGGGCGTTTGAGATGTCCAGGAAGGGAACGAGAAACAGTAAAAGAGTGACTTCTTCGTTTCCTTTTAATGGAGGTTTGTGTTTCATCTTTTTTTTTTTCTCTTGGGTACGATACAATCTTGTAATTTTTGTGCTTAACAATGATTTGTCATTTATTACAACAAAAATAGATTAATTTTAATGTTGCCGTTTTCCTTTTCTCGTTTTTTTTTTAGGAATTGTTTTTTCTTAGATGAAAATTAATTTATTTTTTAATAAACGGAGGTGGGATTAGAATTCAGGTTCGTATCCCTATCGGTACTTTGTCAGTGGCTAGACAACAAAGGCAAAGGCAAGGTTTTCAAACCCAGCTCGGGACATTAGCCCGGGTAAAGTAAAAATGTCAGAGGTTAGAGGTTCAACCAGAGTTGAATTGGGGTCGATCTAAATATGACACTAAACTAAACTCAAATATACATGAATAGAATCCTAAAATCAGTAAATTTCATTTGATTTATAAAAAAATACTTGATTATTGAAAAGAATGACCATATCTCAAAATTTAAGAAAATTAGAAAAAGAGTTAACAAATAACTTAATTCTTTTTAAAATAAAATAAAATAAAAATAAATAAAACTCATCCGTTCAACCCAAAAACTCAGGCCCGGTCAGCCAGGTCGTTGAGTTTTGACCGGGATCGTCAGGGTTTTCAAAATAAAATTTTATCCTAAAATTCACCCGGAAACCTATTCACCTCTTATTTAACCCAGTTGAACCGGCCGAGTCGATCTGGATGTCAAAACCCTGAACAAAAGTTAATTCTTTTACTTTGAATTCTTCTTCTTTTTCACTTCTTTCTTCGTTTAAAATAATAAATTAATATTTGTTTTATTTGGTTAATAAAGGACAGTATACATTTGAGATTTTGTTGGATTGGTCTTCATGTGCAAATAGCCAAAACTCCAAGTTCACTTGATAAAACATAGCATCAAAGGCTTTCTATTGTTTGATTGTTGTTAGACTTTTTTTTTCTTTTTGTCGAAAACATTTAGTGTACAGTTGTTTATTTAGTGCTAGGCGAGTTGGGTAGATCTTATTAAGGATGCAAAGTTCTGCTAAAGAGGTTTTAAAATAATTGTGTTCTATGAGGTCCGAACCACGACCCCAGGAACGCTAAAGCAATCTCATGCCAACTATTCTATTATTGGTAGACTTCGTGCACGCTATTGTTTAAGTAACCTAATAAGTGTCTTTTTGTGTTAAATTGTTAATAAATATTCGAGTTTAAATCTCACATTCATCTATTACAACTCATAAATTATTTTAATTTTTTTTAAGAAACACAACAAAATATATTTTAGGTACCATAAAATTTTGATATTTGCTAGGTAAAAAAATATATGTACAAACGCACGTCACTTGCTCTTATATTCAGTATTCTCTACTACGGGGTTAACCATGACACGGATGAACACATACTGAACTAATGGTATTATTGGAAAGTTTTATCGTCATTTAAGGTCTTGCTTGTCTCTAATTTAGAGTAGCTGGTATTTAATATGGTGACTAGATTATCGGATAGTCTCGACTAAAAAAAAATTAATTGCATTATTTGTAAATATGAAAGTGGAAAGAAAGAATAAAAGAAAAAGAAAAATAAAGTAATGACATTTTGAATCTTATACTCGTTTAAAATAGTTAAAATAGACTCTAAGTTATTTTTTTTATAAGATTAGATAGTCGTTAAAAAGTAGACTTTGTGAATTCGTGAGAGGGTTAGTGAGTATCCACGCATTCGTCACTACCAATCTAATCTCTACTACGACACCATCATGACCACAAGGTTACACGGATGGGAAAATTACCGAGACTGGTGGAGGCCATGGATCGGCAAAAGATGAATATCAACATTTCATAAACCCATCCTGTACTTGATTTTATATTCGTCTACAAACACCACGTTTAGTTTTTCATATTTTCTGGAGTACTATATTTTTTGTTTCATTATATTTTTTTAAATGATTTCTGCATTTTTTTTTCTATTTTTCTCTTTTTTAAAATTATTTTTTATTTAACGATATACACATACTCACGGATGGTCCAAAATAATAATTTCCAACCAAACAAGATAACATAATGCATTATAACAATTTTGAGCGAATATAGAATCTAAAATATCGTTACCCAAAAGAAAACACCCGCGGCAAATAGGACAAAATAGGAGAGAGTGGTTTTTTAACAAAATGAAGAGGCCAATCTAATTAATTCAAGTAATTAATTGAAGGATCAAGTCCGGCGTTCAACGGAGGGCAATAAACTGATACGGCTTTCGGCGAATCATCCCTTCTCTTCCTCTTCCTCCGTCGTTCTTCCGCCACAGCCATTGCTTTATCCACATTACGCAACTTGCACACCAACTGTTCGTTGAAAATCCTCAACGAATCCTCTGTCAATTCATCAAGAGCTGGGTCCCAAGTAGGATACCTTTTCT
>NBIL01045115.1:0-41309 GCA_002752925.1 Viola pubescens var. scabriuscula
TATAAAAAAACCCATAGCTTTGATCAAAAATACTCTCAGTAAAGCATATCCATGGCTACCAAATCTTTTCTCACCCTTGTGGCTCTCTTCACATTCATCACAGGTTCATTACACAACAATTTCCCCTTTTTTTCTTTTTTTAATATTTTTTCGACGGCTAAATTGTTAATACTTTTTTTCCGGTTTCCGCAGGTATAACATCTGACTCAGAAGTGACATTTTTCTTTGAGAATGCTTGCGACCGACCCTTATGGCTTGGTTCTTGGCCGGCAGACGGTGACCAATCCCCATTACTAGGCCCCGGTGTTCTAGAAATCTTCTACATGTCCGACCCATGGAAAGGTGGCATTTGGGCTCGAACCAAATGCACCACAGACTCCTCCGGCTACGTTTCTTGCGAAACCGGTGACTGTCGGACAGGAACCATAGACTGTCAAGGCCCACTACCCAATTTCCCCGCCACTTTCCTCAATTTCGACATCTACCAAAATGTTGTCACCTATGAAGTCAGCTTGCTCCATGGTCACAACAACTTCGGTGTAAGAATCGCACCGGACGGAGGTGAATTGGTCTACGACACGGGGTCCGGTCCGTGCCCGGTGGTGGATTGTGTGGAAGATATTAGCAACATTTGTCCTGCCCCTTTGGTTGCGTTGAATAAGGATGGAGTTTATGTTGGGTGCAATAGTCCTTGTGATGTTTTTCAAGAGCCACAATATTGTTGCCTAATTAAGTGCAAACCTAATGAATACTCAAAATTGTTCAAGCAAAAATGCAAATTGGCTCATACTTATCCTGGTGATGATACCCCTCCATTCTATAGTTGTAAAGGAGCTACTAGGTACAATATAACCTTTTGTCCTATGTAGTAAAACTTGTTATGAAAATCAATATTGGTAATGGATATAAAATTAATTACTTTAATTTCTAATTATTCTACTATTTTATTTACTTACAAAAAATTATTCCAACCTCTGTTTATCCCTTGTGTGGTTCTAATTAACTTAGTTTTCTCCACTTAAATGCAATGATTTTTTATCAGCAAACTATAATGTCATGTACCCGTGTAAATAATTTTCCAAGTTATCGAACGTATTTGTCTAATTAAGTAATTTAACACAAATTAAACAACTTAAACAATTTAATAATTAAGAATTTTTAGAAAATGAAAATATTTAAATGACAACAAAAGAATGTAACCTCGACTAAAATAATTTATTCATTATCCTGATTTTCACAACTATGAGATTGATTAAACGTTCAATTTGAATTAAGTTATTTCAATCAGACAAATTATGTTGAGGAAAAAAAGTAAAAATTAAGAAAATTATACAGGCTAAATGGCAAATTCTAAACAAGTTAAACGAGTCGTCTATACAGGTTGGGTTGGTAGAAAATAGAAAGCACTTCCTTCGCGATAAACGGAAGGATGTAGGACGACGAGTCGTCTATACATTCATAGTATACCGATTTGATAGCAAGTGTGTAGCCGCAGGTCCCTAACAAAACATGCAAAGCTATAAAGTTAGAAATAGATTTTTTTATCAGAGTTAGAAATAGAATCATTAGATCAAAATAAATAAATAAATAAAGTTAGAATCACCATTTGTGTAGATTGAAATTGATATTTATGTAGTTTGAAATTCGATTTGGTACCCTTTGAGAGCAACTTCTTTTAAAGCCTAACGATACTTGGATTGAATGAGATTAGTTTTCTGTTTGTTACACGTGATTAGGAGAGAAGCTTTTTTCCGTATTAGTTCTTAAATTTCTATTTTTTTATTAGTCCTTCAATTTTGCCCCTACAGTTTTAGTTGTATTCTTTAAAATTCTACTATTTTTTAATTTATTCTTCATATAAGCTTCCTCAAAATTTTAGATTATTTCATAAAAGTCCTTAGAGTTTAGTTTTTTTTTCATTTTTAAACCCCAAAAAACTTATCTCATTTTGCCCCGAAATATTTTATCTCGCTCCGTCACTGCACGCGACTGTAGACTTAAAAGATAAGAATTAAGAGTTTGGTATAAAATGTGGCGAGAGATCATTAGATGTTGAGGGCCAAATCCGATAAATCATTAACAATATTTGGAAATTAATTACGTAATTAAAAACCGCCCCTTTAGAAAGAAAAAAAAAGTAATTGGAAATCGTTTTTGATTTTTTCTTCTTAGAAATTAATTAATTTTTAACAAAGTGACAAAACTTTCCTAAATAATTCCCTTTGTTTAATAGTATATAAACCTACTCACCAAACAGGCACTAACAGTAACAATACCAAGAGCAAAAGAAATCCATGGCTACCAAATTCTCTCTCATCCTTATTCCGGCTCTCTTCACACTCCTCTCAGGTTCGTTGCACAGAACAATTTCCTTTTTTGTTGTCATTAATTAGAATGCGACTAGAAAACCCGAATCAAGCTCTTATATTTTTTTATGTTGCAGCAAGTATCACTAAATAACAATTTCCTTTACATTTCTATATATTTTTAGTCCTGAATTGTTGGTATAATTTGATTTTTTGGGGTCTTTGCAGGTGTACGATCACAACAAGACGTGACTTTTTACTTTGACAACCAATGTACGAAAACTCTATGGCTCTCGGCTAGCCCATCAGACGGTGACCTAAACCCGGGAATAGCCCCGGGAGACCTAGAAATATTCCCCATGTCCGACCCGTGGAATGGTAGCTTATGGGTTCGAACCAATTGCGTCACAGATGCATCAGGTTTTACTTCCTGCGATACAGGAGATTGTGGGAGTGGAACCATGGTATGTCAAGGTCCACAACCCACTTTTCCTGTCACTCTCCTCAACTTCGACGTCAACCAAAGTGTCGTCTCCTACGAAGTGAGCTTGATCCATGGCCACAACGACGTTGGCGTAAGGATCGCACCCGATGGAGGCACATTGGTCGGAGGCGGGTCCGGTCCGTGTCCGATGGTGGACTGTGTGGGAGACATTAGCGTCATTTGCCCCCCACCTTTGGTTGCCAGGAACAAAGCTGGGGACTATGTTGGATGCAATAGTGCTTGTGATGCAACGAAATTTTGCAGCTCTAATCAGTATACAAAATTGTTCAAGGGAAAGTGCAGTTTAGCTCGCACTTTTGTGGGCGATAGTAGTCCTCCACTTTATGATTGTAAAGGGGCTAATAGTTACAATATAACATTTTGTCCCGTATGATAAAAAACTTGTCAACGAATCAAGCTATTATAAAATAATAGTCCTTAAAGCTTTATATATATTCAGACTAAGTTAGCCAACGAACCTTTTATTTTAATTTCTCTCTTCGGAACATGGGAATTAATTAAGATTAGAAACTGATCCAACAAAACGTTCGATTCTTGAAGCTAATTGAAGTTCCCCTTTTGGCAGCAGGACGACTGTATTATCATGATGTTAAGCAGAATAAAATTGCTCCTAGTTGTAGTCGGATTAAGATTAAATTGCCACGTCCCTAGTTGCTAGTGCTACAACATAGATATGATGAAAAATTTCTCTTAAATTTAATCAGGTGAAATTGTTAGGTAGGTGTATTAGATGAAGAAGAAATCTACAACGTGACAAGTACAGGAGGAAAGATTTATGGCACCGCATTGGGTGGGAGAGTGCTGGTTCCGATCGAATTTGAAGGAACAACAATGCTGATCAATCCGCTGATTACGAACGAAGCGTGCTCTAATTGTTTGCCTCATCCTCCGAGGATAAAACGTGTATCGACGCATCTGGTTGGATTTCGTGGGGAGATCTTCATCGTTCGCAAGCTTCTGTTAGGCGATTCCTATATCGATGCATTGTTTCGTTTTGATGTTCACAAGGCTGATTTATCAGAATCCAAGTGGGTCGAGGTTGAGGCGGAGGATCTAGGCTCTTGTAGCTTTTTCATTGGTTCGCCTTGGTCTCCCTGCTCAGAGATGGCTTGTTCGGCAGATGAGATAGGAATCGCGAAGAAATCAATCTGCTATCTTGTACATGAAGATGGAAATCTTTACACATGGAACTTGGAAGAAAACACTGATTCCATGTACTTGCCTTGTCTTAGTGTGCCAAAGGGATATCTGATCAATCGTTGGTGGCTTAGCCTTCCGACTACCTATAAGCCTTCCTTAGGATCTGGTCGATCAATGTAGTTGTTGAAATGAAAACTTTGCACTATAGAGTGACATATTACTACTTCCTTAGTGATAATCCTAGATGCAGGGTGGGAGGCAATTGGGGAATCTTCCAGAGGTAGGATCTGGATCTTGTACCTGCACGAGGCCGGATTGGGTTCCCGGCGACGAAACTCCGACGTTCAAGTTAGTGATCTGAGATGGTAGATTCAAGTAGTAAGTGAATATGAACTTTTAGGTTGTCTGGGTGTACGTACTTTTTTTAGTATGGGGGTGTGGGGTATTTATAGACCTCACCTTGTCTTGCGGGCGGGACAAGTGTCCTCACATGGTCAGACGGTTAAGTCCAGTCGGCACCGGCAGGCCGTCAGCATTCTGGGGTAAGATTGGTCAGGAGCCGTTTGATGAGACGGCAGAGTTGACTACCGTTTGACTAGAAGTGGAATCGGTCCTGTCTTTGGTGGGCTCAGGCGGGTTATGGGCTTTTCGTGGAATGTTAAGAAGCCCAAGAACGGGCCCAAGGCCATGAGGTCCTGCGGGGTAAGTACAAATATACCCCTCGAGTATATCCTCGTATTATCACTTAGGATCCGCCGATAAAGCTTGTAATGTTTTTATTCTTTGAATTTAGCATAAACATAACAACTGACAAAGAGAAGAGAGAGACAAATTACAGGATGAGATGTCTTTGAGGGAGGACATGGAGGAGTATTTTACGGCGGGGGAGTCATCGGCGAGGGAAGCGAGTGTTATTGATCGGGATATTGAACGTCTGATGAGGAAATTAAAATGATTCGGAAGTGAAATTACCAGGCACCGGGATTTGAATTCCTCGAGAACTGGAAGAAGCCATAAGGATTGAGAGCAAAAGTAAACGACAGTCATACACTACCCATATGTAAACGATCCCGCAGACATAAGGATTAAGAAATAAGAGAGTATACAAGAAGGCATAACTATCAATTTAGCACGTATCTTCTTCTTCCAACTTTAATTCAGCCCTTATCTTATTTCATATTTCGATTAAACCCAAAAAAAATTATTTTTGAATTTAGCCATTTTGATGTATTTGGGTGTGGATTAAGGTTTAGAAACCCGACTTTCCTACTTAGTACATGAATTCTTAACTTCACCCACATATGTTTTATCTTGAACCTCAATTGAGAGGGTTGTTTTAAGGATGGGTATAACCGGATTCTAGTCCCACTTTTTAAGGTTTCCTTGGAAGGACTTAGCTCTTGCTCAACATATACTCCTTCTATGTCTAGTTTAATAGTTGCCGTTAAATAATATTTTAGTCCCTAAAGTATAACAATTTATTTGATTTGACTCTTAAAGTATAAATTTGTTTAATTTGATTCTTAAAGTTCATACCACTTGTAATTTATCGTTCAGTGGTGGGGCAACACCGACGCCTCTAAATTCCAACAAATATAATAACTCGACCCGTTTATTAAATGAGACTAAAATTAATATGTATTATGTCTAAAACTGAACGGACGAGACGGATATACAGATAATGTCTATTTTGCCACCCGTAGAAGAAGCACAGCACAAATTGCTGGCAATTTCAATTTTCCTCCCCTTTGTTTTTTATTTTTTCCTTCTTTTCATGGGAAAAATATTATAGGGTCTAGTGAGTTATACATTTTCATCGTTGAGTTTTTTCCCCTCTAATTTTAATACTCAACATTTATGGACTAAATTTTTTAACGTTTATCATGGCAAAATTGTTCATTGAATGACATCAGTTGGATCGACGCATATAATTGATAAGACAGGCGAACTCGTGTGCTATTTGACGTTTTACTAGCGAGGAGGTAGAAGAACTCGTGTGCTATTTGACGTTTTACTACTCTCCTTTTTGTTTTTATCTTGCTACTAGAAGTGATAGAAGTTTTTAGGTGAGTAAATTATCGTAAAATATCACACGTCATGCTTAATCCTTTTCATATCATCTAGTATTGTTTTAGATTTTTTATTTATTTTAAATTATTAGTTATTTATATATTTTTTAAATAATTTTTGATATAATTTTACTCATATGAATTTAATTAGGAGTATTGGTTAATTAAAACAATTGGAATAATGAGATCAATTACTAGGATTAATTTATAGATAAATATGAAGTATTTTTAGCACAATTTTGAGTTATTTTTAATGATTGAATTTACATATTAATTATCAAAATTACGATGGTAGACATGTATAAAATAATATTGTTTATTTTTGAGATTAACAAGATGGACCGGTTGAGCTGGAGTAAAAAAAATAAAATTTGGAAAACTCCAAAAACGGCGTTTGTAATTTTCAGTGTTAATTTAGAAAAATCTGAAAAAATTGAAAAACAGAGATTTTTCTATTTTGAAACACAATTTCAGAAAATTCTCCAAACATCTAATTCTGGATTTCAATCTTGTTCAAATGCTGTGTTCTTGGACATAATACAAGACAATATATCCATACCCAGGTTTACCGTGATACATAGCCTAAGCTTAAGCCTAACCCATTAATACCTGAGTCGGGTTGGACTTAAGTTGGGCTAAAAAAAGGAAGCTCAAACTTGACCCTTCTTTAAACGCCCGGGCCGATCTATTGGGTGGTCTATCTGTTGATTGGGTGCGAGTGCGAGCAAGAAAAATGAAAACAATAATGATCCTGATTTTAGTTTTTTTGGGATAAAATAATGATCCTAACGAAAAATAGGAAAAAATTAAACAAAGGAGAAGAAAATTAATTCAAAAGCACGCATCTGAATGCCAGCAAGGCTGTGCTGTGTTTCTTTCTGCTCTCTTCTTCTCTGTTCCATTTTTGATTTTGATTTCGATTTTCCAAAGTTTCTCAAAGTTTCTCATGGCTTCTTCAAGTTCTGGAGGAATTCAAGTCCCCGTGCCTGGTAATTTCAATTCCGATTCACTTAATTTCCTCATTAGACGTTTAATAATTCGATCAATAACACTCGCTCCTCCGGTTGTTTCTTACCAGAAGCCGTTCAGGTGCTCGTCTCTTCCCTCGCCGATGACTCCCCCGCCGTCAGAAACTCATCCATGTCCTCGCTCGAAGACATCTCATCCCTGTAATTTATCTTTCCCTCTCTCATTCTCTTTGTCTGTTGGTGGATGCTTGGCTAAATGTGTGTGAAAGTCCAGGAATCCACTGTTGGTGCTGGATTGCTGCTCGATTGTATCGCGAGGAGGGCGTAGAGTAAGCCTTTTTAGTTGTTTACTCATGATTGCTTGATTGAATGACTGGTGCACAGTAGTAATTTTGTGAGCTAATTTGGCGCATGTTTTTTCTGTAGCGCTTTGGGAATATGGCTGGTGTTTTTCAAGTGATGGCATTGTGTGTCAGGGCACTGGATAATCATGACGTAGATCCTGCTCTCATAGGTAAACTTGCCAAGATTGCAACTGGAGAAATGATTTCTTCTAAGGTGGCTTACTTGTATCTTTTCTCTCTCTAAATTTCTTTTATATTATGCTGTGATGTTGTGCATTTCTGATAATTGGTGAAATTTGTTTAGGAATTCAATACGGATTGGCAAAGGGCTGCCTCATCCTTACTTGTGGCAATTGGATCGCATTTGCCTGATCTGGTAGGTTACTTGCTTCCATTGTTTATGTCTGTTTCGTGATTCTTATTCATATTCCCACTTGTAACAGTTGTGGACCTCCTTGGGATGCGAGAGAAGGAACTCTGACTAATTAGTTCATATATGATTTATTAATTTATTTTTTCTCATTCTCTCTGGCAGATGGTGGAAGAAATTTTTCTTCATTTGTCAGGAGCAAGTTTGGCTTTGCCTGCTATGGTTCAAACACTTGCCGATTTTGCTTCTGCTTATGGTACGATATCTATCTTATTTTGTGTATTTATGTTTTCTTTTGCTTTTATTATGGGATGTTTTTAGGAACTTTGTGTTTTGATACTTAAAGTGACATGTTTGTTGTGCTTTTCAAATCATTGAAGCTCTGCAGTTTGTTCCAAGACTGAAAGGCGTGCTTTCACGAGTTTTACCTGTTCTTGGAAATGTACGAGATGCTCATCGGCCAATATTTGCCAATGGTACAACGGTTTTTTGTTGGCTACTTTATTTGAATATGAATTCAAGTTTTGACAGCATTAGGTAGTTAGTAGTGCTAGGGATATCAACACCAATACTTATACTAAAAGTAAATGAACACTTAGCAGTTATTGTAACCACTAACCTTTCACACCATTTCTTCTTTGCAACTACTGAACTTTGGTACATTGGGCAGTAAAATAGTTCTGTTGAGAAATTAGTCTCTCTAACAATATACTCTACTTCTGTTAGGTCAAACTACCATAACATGATCATTTTGTTGAGTTGTTTGGCGCTTTCTTTTGTATATGATGATATTTTTCATCAGAAGTTGATACGACTTGCATGAATCTATGTTGATACCTCCTTTGCCTTAGCTTGAACTTGTTTCTTGTTTGTTTTGCCTGAAAAGTTGCATGCTCTTTCCTTTTCTACTTATAAGTTCCTATAAGATTATGACATACAGTACCCTGCTGTAGCTTTTAGATGTTGGTGTCAAGCTGTTTGGCAGTGCAAAATGGATTTCCCTTCGCAATTCACTCTTGATGCTGATGTGATGTGAGATTCAAGTCCTTTTTACGGTTAATTTCCTTAGACTTCCTTGAAAGTAATCTACTGAGGAAAATGTTCGATTTAGTGCAGGTCCTTTCTTAATTCAGCTTTTGAGCTTTTATTGAGAGTTTGGGCAACTTCAAGGGATATTAAGGTTAATGGCATCGCTCCTCTATTTCCCTTGGGTTTCTGCAGCTGAAGTACTTTTCTCTTGTTTTATTTTTCTGAAATTTGACTTGCCTTGTTAGGTTCGCACGGCTTCTGTTGAAGCATTAGGTCAGATGGTTGGTCTTATTACACGGGCACAGCTGAAGTCAGCCATACCAAGACTTGTCCCTACTATACTAGAACTGTAAGATCAAGTTCATGAAATGTTTCTTACTTATACCTCATCTGCTTTTTCCTGAATTTTCTTTTGTTTCATGCATTATAGAGTACTCAGTACTGTATTTTAAATTACTGTCTTAAAACTTTTTTCTTCAAAACATATTTTGGGTGGCATTGTATTGTTAAAAAAAGATTCTTTAAACTGCTGCCATTATGCTTGTATGCATAAATTAGCAAGATATCTGACTGTTTTCTTTTTCTCTTATCTGCTGTTCAGGTATAAGAAAGATCACGATATTTCTCTTCTTGCGACCTGTAGTCTACACAGTTTATTAAATGCATCATTACTATCAGAATCTGGTCCACCATTACTTGATTTTGAGGTAAAGTGGACATTTTAATTTTCTGTCCTTAATATCCTCACTAATACAGTAATACTCTTCCAATGACATAAATTTACTTCCATTGTAAACATTCAAGCTTTCGTTTTAACAATTTTCTGTTTTGAGATAACTTCTAGTTTTTCTCTCTCTTTTGGAAAGCCTTTTTTTTTTGGCATCCTGCTTCTAGCAAGCAGGAGGAGTTCTTGCATCTATCGTTTTGAGCTTGTGTGCAACAATGGCACTATTTTGATATTTCTTTGACACATCACCAATTTGGTTCTCTTAGGCTAGCTTTATAATATGTATTATCAACGATTTTCAGAGAAGGCTGTAAGATGACGTCTTGAGCAGTTACATTATCTGGGGCCCTTGAAAGTAATATAACATTGCAAGTTCCATACAACACACTTATCAATACACATTGTTTAAATTTTCATTAAAATTTCATGGACTGGTTCTTGAATGCCTGTTTATAGTAGAAAAATCAGGTTCTTCAATTATAAAAAAGAGTGATGAAAAAGGGAAATCTTATGGTTCTCACAAGCATTTGGATCCTAGATACTTGATACTCCTGTCTAGTAAAGCACTTGAATTGCATATATGAATAATGAGTTAAGTAATGTGAGGTTCATTTGTTTTGGTCATTCCAAATCGTGAGGATTTTAGATTGTTGATAGTGTACTGAGATTCTGAAATATGAGTTAAAGAAGTCATGAAGTCTTGATTTGGAGATCCTATCTTTACTTGTTTTGCGTTGGTTAATTCAGTTCTCGATACTTCTATGCTTCTTTTTTCCCAATACTTTTATCCTTCAAGAATGTATCTGTTTTATATTACAGGACCTTACAGTTATTCTATCAACATTACTTCCTGTAGTTTGCATTAATAATGATGTCAAAGAAAGCTCTAATATTTCAGTGGGACTGAAGGTGAAAATCTACATCATATTTACCTGCATGTTAATATTGGGTTTCTCTTATTGCTATCTAAAGTTTTCTTTGCATCATTTCATGTTCTTGTTGCAGACATATAATGAAGTTCAGCGGTGTTTTCTGACAGTGGGCTTGGTATACCCTGATGATCTTTTTACATTCCTCCTTAATGTAAGTAATCTTCCTCAGGAGGTGATTAGGAATATTCAGGTCTAGCAAAGCTAGTACTAGAAGTTGTTGTTTCTGCTATTTGTTTGTAAGATTAATACGGGTCCATAGGGTCTGTTCTGTAATAATTCGGAAAGGTGTCTTATATGATGTGTTGCCTCTCATGGTTTTCGATACTTCTTGTGCCAGAAATGCCGGCTTAAGGAAGAGTCTTTGACCTTTGGTGCACTTGGTGTTTTAAAGCATCTTTTGCCAAGGTTTTGCCTGTTACTTTAATTTGATTTTGCTAATCTTCATTTCCTTTTTGACCTCTAACCATTATATACCTTTCCTTGCTAGGTCGTCTGAAGCTTGGCATAGCAAAAGGCCTTTACTTGTTGAAGCAGTAAAATCCTTACTAGATGAGCCAAATTTAGGTGTGCAAAAGGCTCTATCAGAGGTATGACCACATAGAGCAGTAGCTGCTGTGGTTTTAGATTTATGTTTTATTTACTTCGTTGATTCGTTCTTCTTAACCTGACCTGTGCTGCTTCTTCTTAGTTGATCGTTGTTATGGCCTCACATTGCTATTTGGTTGGTCCATCTGGCGAATTGTTTGTTGAATTCCTTGTGCGCCACTGTGCTATATCAGATGAGGATATCAATCATCCTGAGAGCTCGAAGGTATGCTTTGGCGCCAGTATGCCTCATGCTTTTGAGTGAATGAAATTGGAAATTTTATGGTTACACATGACTTAATACTGTAATTTCACTTTTTGATTTTATACTTAGATGGGCATGGTGATGCAAATAGATTTAGCGAAATAGTAAAAGATAATGCAACGTTGGGCTTTAAGAAAATGAAAATTTCATGGGTCACATAAGGGGATACCTTGATATGGAAGTTTACGTCCAATGGTCCTTCAAAGACTTGTGGGTCAAATTTGATGCTGAAATGAAAACAATACTATGGTTATATATCAATTATTGCTCAAACTATATTTTTTTCCACTAAATTCTGAGTTATTTGCTTCCTCAGGTGAAGATTGGGGCATTTTGTCCTATCAAGTTAAGAGCAGTTTGTGAGAAAGGTCTTCTCCTGCTAACCATTACAATTCCCGAAATGGAGGTACTCAGTAGTGTCTTTTCTACATTAAGTAAACTAAATCTCTACTGCAAATTCGCACATGAGAGATGCCTTGGTTTCTTAAATTCACAATTCTTATCATGTGTTCATTTGATGCTCTTCAGCATGTTCTTTGGCCTTTTCTGTTGAAGATGATTGTTCCACGGGCTTATACCAGTGCTGCTGCAACTGTAGGTCCCTCCATCTAACATGTTCTTAGTTATCATCGGGATTAATTTAGAACTGTAGAATATATTATTATTTCTACTGGTGCATGCCACAAGTTTTTGTGGATTTTGATAGAATTCAGTGAGCCTTATCTGACTCAGGATATTTCTTGGTGCTTGATTATTTTTGTGCGCTCGTTGTGAATAGAGTTTTATGTTGTTACAACTTTGTTTTGAATATTACAGGTTTGCAGATGTATCTCAGAATTATGCAGACGGAGATTCGTTGATAGTAATAATATGGTTGCTGAGTGCAAAGCTCGTGCTGATATCCCTAGTCCTGAAGTAAATCTTTTCTTGTCTTGTCTCTTTTTTTCTTCCAAAATTTATGATGCGAATGCCAACCTCATTTTGCATTTGCTATTCAGGAGCTCTTTGCTCGCTTGTTGGTACTCTTGCACGATCCACTAGCAAGGGAGCAGCTAGCAACCCAGACTCTAACAGTAAGCACCCCTTACACCTTGATATTTACTACAAAATGTTGCTAGTGAGGGTGAAGCAAAACACAGCTATCTCTATATGCCCACTTGACTTGCAGTGTCAGATCTATTAACAAACAGTTATTTTGAATTGGTAAGGTTTATGATTGGTTGTTTGCTATGCACAAATCTCTGAAGTTCCTTAAGCTTTCATGTTTCCTTTTCCATGCAATCCCAGTGGTTTTTGTTCCTAGTGAGTGGTTTCCTTATTGAACCCGAACCAGAAAAAAATGAGGGAAAAGAATTTGAGCTATGAAAGAAGAACTTAAAAATAAATACAAAGCAATTTAAACTGTTTTTATTTCTTATGTTAATATCCCTGCGTAGATCAACTTCCTTTTGGATAAAGATAATAGAAAGTTGTGTAATTATAATTTTTTTAGGTTTGTATTCTCGAGTAGAAGAATCATCTTTGGCTTCATGGCTGCAGGTACTTTGTTATTTGGCTCCTCTGTTCCCAAGGAATATCAGCTTGTTTTGGCAAGATGAGGTATTGCATTATGTCATTATAATCAGGTCGGAAATGGAGTTTAGTTTATGGTGATGAATGGAATGATGCGTAAAAACCAATCAATTTCATGCTCAAGTGTATATGCGAGCATCAAAACTCTCTCTACATGGAAAAGTTAGCATTGCCAAATTACTTAACTATAATAAATAGAGGAAGATATGGGTAACTATCATTTTTTTCCCATATCCCAAATGAAAATTCCACATGTTGGACGTATCAGCAAAAAAAAAATTCCGATAAGCAATTAATTTGCTAGATTCTCTTATGATGTTTTGGTTTACAAATCTGTGGTAATATGATGTCTGTATAACTTAATGGATCTTTGTCTATGGTAAGATCTAGGTTCAAAAGTGACAACATGATGAACTGAGGATAAATGATTTTTCTGTGGAATTTAATTCATTCTTGTCTTTGGTAAGCTCTAGATTCCGAAAATGAAGGCATATGTTAGTGATACAGAAGATCTAAAGCTTGATCCTACATACCAAGAGACGTGGGATGACATGATCATCAATGTAAGTTTCTTTATCTGTAACGTATATGCTGCTCTAATTTATTTTCCTGGTCTTACCATTATAGAAAATGCCTATTGCACACTGAAATCAGAAGCTTGTCTTAGGATTGAGTACCAGTAATTTTGTTTTTGTGCTTGGACGACAGTTTCTTGCAGAATCATTGGATGTTATGCAAGATAGTGATTGGGTATTAGCTCTTGGCAATGTGTTCTCAAGACAATACGAGCTCTATGCACAGGATGATGAACATTCTGCACTTCTTCACAGGTTCAATCTTTGCATTCTAGTATTTGGATTCTACGAAGCTACAAAATCTGGATTGAGTGGGGCCTGCTTACAGTAATAATGGATTCTTCCATTCCGTTGCAGGTGCCTTGGTATACTTTTGCAGAAAGTTGATGACCGAGCTTATGTTCATAAAAAGATTGATTGGATGTATAAACAAGCTAATATTGCTATTCCCAGCAACAGGCTGGGTTTGGCAAAAGCCATGGGATTGGTACTTTATGGTTCCTATTTTTTTTTAAACGGTTTCCATTTTCAATAAACTCTCTGTTAGTTGGGAACATAATATTCAGAAGTTTTTCAATTTATTATTTTGATTACTTTCAGGTTGCAGCATCTCACTTGGATACTGTTTTAGAAAAACTGAAAGAGATTTTGGATAATGTTGGGCAAAGTGTTTTTCAAAGGTGAATGCTACTTTGGAAAAATACATGTGCATCATTCGCCAGTTCAAAAAAAGAAAAGAAAGAAGCACCATCCATATTATAATGCTGAGATTTGAAATATATGTTAATTATGCACACATTCATCATACCTTCCACTGACATAATCCATGCAGTGTATTGAAGGGATCGTATCTATATATTCAAGTGAATTTTTTACCCTTTTTGGTTTTGTTCAAAGTGTTTTCCTTCTCTTTTTCTGTGTTTCCATCTTGCTTCACCCTCTGTATTCACAACCTTTTATACTCTATTAGCTTGCATGAATTGTATTCTGCCTCTTGAACTATTTGGTCAAACATGAGAAGAGACCCCGAAACTAGAAGAGGAAAAAGACTTTATTTAAACCCCATGAACTAATTGTTTGATATTCCAGGGCCTCTGCTGGATGGGTTTTGTAATACTTGTGTTCGGTTGATCTAAGTATGATTTTCATAATTTGTAGAGCTTAGTGCTAATGTCTTCTAATCTACCTTTACAGGTTGTTGTCCTTTTTCTCAGACAATTATAGATCAGATGAGTCAGATGATATACATGCTGCCTTGGCTCTGATGTATGGATATGCTGCACGATATGCTTCATCAACAGTCATTGAAGGCAGAATCGACGCACTTGTTGTATGCTTCTTTTGACTTTTGCTCTGCATAACTTCTTAGTTAATTCAAAAGTTTCTTCCCTTCATATTTTGTAATGAAATACATTGAACTTGAGTGCATGAGAGCTGCAAAGCAAAGTACTGTGGGTTTCTTTCTTGACAAACTACATCCCAAGTTGAACTTATTTGATCCAATTATGAAGGATAGGAAATTATTGCTACTAGTTATTGGAGTCAACATATAATGTTGTTGTCGGTTTTATTTTTATTTTCAAAAACAGACTATGAAGGTCTCAACTTAAACATAGCACAGCTCCACCTTGCCCCTTTATTTGTCTGACCAAGATCCCAACGCAATGACCTTGGCATTTGCATTGACTTTGATAACTGCATAGCATCTAAATCAAACAATCATCAAACTGGATAAATATCAACGTAGTGATGGTTATTTCAAGATTAGGTTGGACTTTTGATTTACTGTGACAATAACATTATAGCTGAATTCAAGGTAAGCTTGAGTTTCTTGCCATATTATATTAATGTCCTGCATCTTTCTCATTGCTTGGATGAGGAATGAGGATGAGTTCAACGTATTTTTTTTAAAATATTTTTTTTCATGGTGAGCAGTCAGATGGGTACTTGGATGCTAGCTTTTTACTTATTTTAATTTTATTTTAATTTTATACATGCAAAATGGTTTTGTAGATACTAGATTAGTCCTTTATTTGTTTTTCTGGATTTTAGGGGACCAATATGCTATCAAGACTTCTTCATGTACGCCACCCTACGGCAAAGCAGGCTGTAATCGCTGCTATTGATTTACTAGGTTTGATTCATTTTTGTTTCTTATTGCATTTGCTTTATCTAGAAAAAGAAATCATGGATGGTTGAAAAAATTCTTCAGGGTGCATGTAACTGATGGCAATGATGCAGGTAATGCGGTCATTAATGCTGCACAAAATGGTGCATCATTCCCACTGAAAAAAAGGGACCAACTGCTTGACTATATACTAACGTTGATGGGGAGAGAAGATACTGATAGTTTTGTTGATTCCAATCTTGAACTTCTGCATACCCAGGTATCAATCGCTTCAGAACAACGTTATTGAAGTGGTGACATATTTTCACTTTCTTACTCTTTTTATTTTCATCATCGTTTCACAGGCCCTTGCGTTAAATGCCTGCACTACCTTAGTTTCTGTGGAGCCAAAGCTGACTGTAGAAACGAGGAATTACATTATGAAGGTATATTTTGGTACTTGATGGGGACTGTACGTTAGTACCCAAAATCAGAAAAAAAAAAAAAAATACATTCATTTACCAGACTTGTATAATGTCTGAAAATTTTGACAGGCAACCTTGGGGTTCTTTGCTCTGCCAAATGAACCAGTTGATGTTATCAATCCCCTCATAGACAACCTTATTACGCTCTTATGTGCAATTCTTCTGACAAGGTAGTGTTGTAAATCATAAAGCCTGAGCTTCTTTTATCTATCCATTGGAAGATAGCTAGTGCTTTGTTCTATAATTGTGAGTCAACTATTTTTCATTCTAAAATAACATTACGCTCTCATTAAGGATCTTCTCAAATCAAAGTCTGCATTTAGTTCTTCAATTGGCACCATTCTTTGCTTTCTTAGACGTTGGATGCAATAGATGGTCGTCTAAATTTGGTAGACGCAGAAGTAAAATTCTTTTACCAAACTGATCGATTGCGTAAAACTGATAAGTGGTTCATGGATATATTCATTGGGTAAGGCTGATTTTATGCCTTTTCAATTTCAATCTTGTGGAACATTTAGTGGGGAGGACGGGCGAAGTCGAGCAGAGCAGCTATTGCACATCTTGAGGCATATTGATCAATATGTTTCTTCATCTGTGGAGCACCAAAGGAGAAGAGGTTGTTTAGCAGCTTATGAGTTGCTTCTCAAGTTCCGGACACTCTGCGTCGGTGGATACTGTGCTCTAGGTTGTCCTGGGAGCTGCACACACAACAAGCAAATTGACCGTGCTTTGCATGGAAATTTTTCTAAATTACCATGTAATGTAATTTCCCAAGTATGACTCTAAATCTCTACTTTTCTGTTATTAAACTTAACTCAATTATTTTGTTTGACTACCAGCTGCATTTCTGTTGCCAAGTCGGGAATCCCTGTGTATTGGAGAGAGGGTTATCATGTATCTTCCACGCTGTGCAGACATGAATTCTGAAGTTAGAAAAGTTTCTGCCAAGGTATGATGTTGATACAGTTATTTTCAATGTTGGTTGAGTTAATGCCTTTATGAAATTAGTTGAAGATGGTTTATGAGGATGTGAATGTAAGACTATTATCTTTGTTTATGTTTAACTTTTTCTCTCTTTCCTTCCTTTTTCCTTTGTTAGATTCTCGATCAACTCTTCAGCATCTCTCTTTCACTTCCAAAACCTGTAGGATCTAGTTTTGGTATGGATATCGAGTCATCTTATATGGCTTTATCTTCCCTTGGGGATGTTATAGCGATCTTGAGAAGTGTAAGTTCTGTTTTTCATTGGTTTTTTTTTTTTATCTTCCTGGTCGACTATTCTTATATACAACATGTGTGTATGTGTGTACGTCAGTGAAAAGAAAAATTGTAACTGAGTCATTTCCTAAGCTTCTGCTGTATGTGCAGGATGCTTCCATTGATCCATCTGAGGTTTTCAACAGAATCGTTTCCTCTGTTTGTGTCTTACTAACGAAGGATGAGGTAAAATTCATTTTCTTGAGAATTAAAAAAAATGGTACGTGGCTGTTGCTCGTATATCTTATTCTTGAGGATTTCTTGTAGCTTGTAGCAGCATTGTTAGGTTGCACAGCAGCTATATGCGATAAGGTCAAGCAGTCAGCTGAAGGGGCCATCCAAGCTGTTATTGAGTTTACCACAAAGAGGGGAAATGAGCTGAGGGAAACTGATGTCTCAAGGTTTTCACTTACAATATTGACTTAGGTCCTGCTCATGTGTCTCCCATCTAACATTTTCAGGGGGACATGCAGTTATTATGTGCATTTGCATTCTTCCCTTTGGGCTTCTAGAACCAGAATTTTGGTGTTCTTAGTAAAGCCTGTTTTTCCTTTTGGTGTAGGACAACCCAGTCATTGCTTTCCGCTGTAGTTCATGTAACTGATAAGCATTTGCGCCTGGAGACTCTAGGAGCTGTATCCTTTTTCTTTCTTTTTTCTTTTCTCCACCAAGTTTGTTTACATATTTAGAGTGGTGGTACCTCCTGGCTAGAGAAAGTCATGCAGTTGGGCACACCATTGTTTTCTCCAATGTCTTTATTAATCCTTAATCATCTGAAGATTTGTTCTTTGGTTGAGAGTACTAGTTCAAAGGTCGTTTTTGATGAAGTATTGGCTACTGCCGGAAGGGACATAGTGACAAAGGATGTCTCTAGATTGCGAGGAGGCTGGCCAATGCAGGATGCATTCCATGTGAGTGCTTAGTAATATTATTTAATTTGATGACAAAATGCTTTTACATTGTCTCAAATGAGCCAGTAACCTGTTGCAAGTTCTTCCAAATAATCCAAAGATTGGATAAAATTCTAGATTTTCTGTGCAGACTTCAAATGTACTACTATAAAGATATATGGAAAATTTGTGCTATATATTCAATGTATAATGAAAGTCCAATGTTTTTCATGTGGTTACTTGTTTGTTTTATATGGTGCTGCTGTCCATATTGTGCTTGACATGGTTCATTTTATCATTTGAGTATTTAGATGCTTACTTATTTGATTGAGTTAGTTCTCTAGTTGATTTGACCTTCTTTCTTGGTAGGCATTTTCTCAACATCCGGTGCTTTCTCTCCAATTCCTGGACCAGTTGATTACTTTTCTTAACAATAATGCTGTCATTAAGGCTGATACGGACAGAGGAGACAACTCTAGCCAGCTTGTTGATGGTCAGACGAAAAATGATATTCTGCAGGCTGCTATGATTGCTCTTACTGCCTTTTTCAGGTTTCTATTATGAAATGCATTACAATAGCTGGTCTGTGCACAACTTTGCAATTTTATACTTCTTTTAACTGCAGAGGCGGGGGGAAAGTTGGAAAGAAAGCCGTTGAGCAAAGCTATGCTTCTGTTGTTGCTGTGCTCACACTCCAATTTGGAAGCTGTCATGGCCTAGCTAGTTCTGGCCAGCATGAGCCGTTACGGTCAGTATCTGGATGTTATTTTATGCTGCCTGACAATGTCTGTGTACTTTTAGTCTTGACTTTGAGATTCATCAATGAACACACGCATAAGTATAAATAGCGTGTTCCTTTCCGTTCTTTTCAGTGCTCTTTTAGCTGCATTTCAAGCCTTCTGTGAATGTGTTGGAGACCTTGAAATGGGAAAGGTATACAACTTCTTCAGCTCAGGAATAGAGATTCTGCAATTTTTGATTCAGTATTACCAAATAGCATAATTTATTATCTGTAGATTTTGGCAAGAGACGGAGAACAAAATGAAAAGGAGAAGTGGATTAATCTTATTGGAGGTGTAGCAGGCAGCATCTCTATGAAGAGACCAAAAGAAGTAATTTGGTCCACTTGAAACCTTCTTTGTACATTAAATTTTCTCACTTTTTATCCATTTGTTTCTTTTCCTCATGTATTGTTTTAAGCTTATCCTTTCGGTTAACTTATTCAGGTGGAGGGTATTTGTCTCATTTTGACAAAAGCTTTAAATCGAAACCAAAGGATCCAAAGGGAAGCTGCAGCTGCTGCGTTGTCAGAGTTTGTTCGCTATAGGTATGAAAATGACCTATATAGTTAGAATACTTTCGTTTTGCCCGTTAATTTACATTCCATACTTCGTGCTCTTCAGATGTTTACTGTCTCCTTGGTATATCCTGTTATTCTTGAACGATTGGGTTTATTTTGATGAAGCAGTGGTGGGCTTAGTTCCTTATTAGAGCAGATGGTTGAAGCATTGTGTCGACAAGCGTCAGATGAGTCTCCTACTGTTAGACGCCTTTGTTTAAGGGGACTTGTTCAGGTATTATATCTCTATCTGATGCAAACTCCAAATATGCCCATTTTATTATGGTCTCATGAAGATGATGACAAAGTTGAGGAAAAACAAGATATGGATTTTTTTATGCATCATTCTTTGCATGTTCTTCTCAATAATCATTTGTTACTTCAGATGCCTTCTGTTCATATCAGTCAGTACACAACTCAAATTTTGGGGGTGATTGTAGCGTTGCTTGACGATTTGGATGAATCCGTGCAGTTGACTTCTGTGTCATGCTTAGTGATGGTGATCCACCTTTGTTCTCTCGCTACTTGATTATCTTCCTTTGCCTTATGCTCTTAACTTCTGTGTCTGACCTTTTTTGTCTTTAGATTCTTGAATCAGCACCGAATGATGCCGTAGAACCCATGGTGCTTAATCTTTCTGTTCGGCTCCGCAATCTTCAGGTTCATCCATTTAAGCTTGATAATTTTACAAGTGATGAGTTCCTATTGAGACCCCCCTATATGTTCTTGAAACACAACATAACTCCACTAAGCTTTAATCCTGAACTAGTGGGGGTTGTCGGCATGAATCTGTTTCCTCCATTCAGCTTTATCATGTCTCCAGTTGTCCTAAAGTTGTAGTGCGTCAAAGTCTTTGCTTAAACATGTTTGTCAAAGAGAATGCCAGCATGCTTGAGTATGTTTCATTAAGTACTTGGTCTAAATATGGAATTGATGGTTGAACCCAAAATTGGATTGAAGATAGGCTTTGGTATTGACTATTTGACCATCTCCTGTTAACTAAATTTTAAATAACAGTCGTCATGTATCGCCATGATTGTTTAGCTAATCCGATTATAAGCATGAGAGAACATATTATCTTGACAATGCTTCCAATTAAAATAAGGTCGACGTTGAAACAGGTATGCATGAATGTGAAGATGCGAGCCGATGCCTTTGTAGCATTTGGAGCCCTTAGCAACTACGGAGCTGCATCACAACCTGAGATATTTCTTGAGCAGGTCCCTTGCTTACTTCAATCTCATAGTTGGTTTTAGTTAGTGTACCATTTCTTCTCAAATCTCACTGGTTGTTGAAAAAGTGTTCATTCCTTTTTGGTTTCAATTTGATTTTTAAAATCTTAATTTACCTTCTATCATAGGTAATGTTCTTGATAGTACGGTTTATTAGCATGTTAGCTCCTTACCTAATTTTTTATCAGCAACATTATTTCTTAAGCTTTGCCCCATGCATTATTTCCTCCAGTTCACTAGAATTAAAGTGTTCTTTGTTTTCTTGGAAAGAAAGAACTGAACAATCTGATTCTTCATATGCTGTTAACTAAATGTGGATTGTGGGTTATTTTTTTCAGATACATGTTGTCATTCCGCGTTTGATTCTGCACCTTCATGATGACGATCTTGGTGTTCGACAAGCTTGCCGAGTATGTGATGACCAAACATCTTTCTTATTCGCATGAAGCTTTTTACTGAAAGTATTGAGTAACCTTAATGTTTAATATATAGAACGCCCTCAAGAGGATTGTACCTTTGATGGAGGTGGAAGGATCTGCATCCCTTTTCAACTCCCATGGTTTTACTTCTGATCACCGGTATTGACTGCTGCATCTTTTAAGCTAAAGTTTTAATAATTACTGCAAGCATCATATCTGCGCTAACTTTATTCAAAATTGATTGAGCTCAATTTGTTTTCTTTGCTGCAATGTGGCTATAAATGACTCATCCTTATACAGAAGTGCCTATGAGGATTTTCTACGAGACCTTTCAAGGCAGATTACCCAGCATCTTCCCTCCAGGGTTGATACCTACATGGCATCCACAGTCCAGGTGAGCCTCTTCTCGCAAAACTATATAAAATTTCTGGACCCTGGTCACGAGGCTCTTTTCTATATTGTTATCAGGCTTGTCCTTTATCGTTTATTTAATAGACATTAAGTAACCTTTAGATTCTTTTCACACACCTCATGTTGATGCAGGCTTTTGATGCGCCTTGGCCGATAATACAAGCAAATGCTATATACTTTGCAAGCAGCATTCTTTCAGTCTCAGATGAGCAGCGCATTTTAGCTCTTTACCATACACAGGTACTTTTCAAATAATACCCAGTAATATTCATAATGCATTGGCTAGAAGTAGATCGTGTACTAAGATTTTTGTCATCGTGGATAGGTGTTTGGAATGTTGGTTTCGAAGGTAAACAGATCAACAGATGCAGTTGTTAGAGCAACATGTTGTTTGGCATTAGGCCTGTTACTTAATTCTAATAATTCCCTTTCATGGAGGACGGCCCGACTTGATTGAGTGGACTCTCTTTGAAGGAAGGAGCATTGATTCCGGCTCTAAGAAGCAGAAGTGCGCAAAAGCATAAATAGGTATGGTCCATAACCAAGTAACAAACCATACCCTCTTAGCACGCGTGGCGGTGAACCTAAACGCCCACATTTCTAGAATTTACAAAGACAAACATCGAAGAAACCTATACTGTATCACCTGATTGTCTGATCACTGTGATAACAACACTCGTTCGTGGATGGGACGGACTTTCAAAGCATGACATCAATGTGAAGAAAATGTTGTAAGTAAAGGTGTAATGGGTTGTAGTTGTTACACTGGATGCATGTGATGTGACTATATTGGTTTATTTCAGGTTGGTCGTCGTAAGAGGATGCGTACAGAACTGTTCTTTTTTTCGTGTTGTAAAAGTTTGTTGTATAGTATAGAGTTATAGCAATATTTGTAATGTAAAATTGCACTATCTAAAAAAAAAGTAAAAAAAAAAAGTTGCACTAAACTCGAGGAGGTTATGTAGATGTTACGGCTCCATTTTGGTCCGTCCGATAGAGGTCGTTGTGTGGTTTTATTCCCCCTTCCAATGGGATGGTTGTGTTTAAAAAACATTATCATAAAATATTAGGTAATAACTTATCTGTAATAGTATTGGCATTTGGCATTTTGTTTATCCGGGTAGGTAAGAGTTTCTCCTGATAGCAACCTTAAACGTTGACCTCTTAAAAGTAATTAGCAATGACTAGAGCATTGATTGTGTTGCGTAATTGAAATTGTTATAACTCTGAGGATTCCCGATTATTCTCTTAAGTAGGATTATCTTACTTTAGAAATTTTTCCAGCATAGTTTGTTTCTGAGATTTTAATTCAGGGTGAACAATTCTCTTATTATCCGATTACAATAATTTGGGTCATTTCAAAAGATTGATGATAAACTCTTGCAACTGAAATTAAAAAGTAACGAGTTCAGCATATTCCAAAAAAAGAAAAAAAAAAGGTAAGTAGAAAGTTTAAATTATCTTTAATTTTAGAGCAGTGCGTCCTTCCTCCCCGACTAGTAGCCATCTACATCTCTGTCATGGGGAAAAAAGAATTGAAAACACAGCACGTGAATTTGTCTATCATGTTACTAGTAATCTTGAACTTCTTGAATAAGCTGCCAACCTGGCGATTCTGGAATTTATAGGGTTAGAAAATTACACTTGTTAGAAGTCATGTGGCATCGACAAACTTTGAAGTTTGATTCTATCTCGAGTTCGAGTATGACTTTCGCCTATCTGAAAGTAAAGAACACGAATCTCTAAACCTAAAGGGTCAAGATCCATGAACGATGTTGTTCGCAATTAATCAGCTCACTATAGGATGTACTTATTATTTATATGAGAAAGCATTTGAATATATGCAACTTGATTAGCAGGACAAATGCTGCTGTTGCTTTCACAACTCTTAAGAGAATTTTTATATTCCTCACCTCGTGAAAAAAGACAACAATACAATACATAAACTTATCGTATGAATGGTCGTACCTCATCCCCTTTCCAAGACGAGTTGTCCATTTCTATGTCCTGCTAGTTCATATGGTCTATAATCAGAACAGAACAAGATTTCCTTAAAACTGAAAAAAATCCAATTTCCATGGCTTCAACTTCAAAATTCAATCTTCACTTTGTTTTGATACCCTTAATGTCTCCAGGTCACCTCATCCCCATGACAGACATGGCTCGGCTTTTGGCTGGCCATGGAGTGGTTGTCACTTTAGTAACAACACCTCTTAATGCCATCAAACTCAGTTCAACCATTGCTCGTGCCGTCGATTCTGGCCTCAAAATCCAACTCCTTCAGCTCCAATTTCCTGCTGCTGAAGCTGGATTGCCTGTTGGATGTGAGAGCATGGACATTTTGAATTCCAGGGCCTTAATCAGGAACTTCTATCAAGCTGCAGGTATGCTACAAGAACAATTTGAAGAGGTTTTCCAAACCTTGCAGCCACGTCCGAGCTGCATAATTTCAGGCAAGAATCTTCCCTGGACAATCAAGACTGCTAAAAAGTATGTGATTCCAAGGTTTTTCTTTGATGCAATGGGGTGCTTTTCTTTCTGTTGTACACACAACTTAGAAAAATCCAAAGTACATGAAAATGTCCCCACTAGGTTTGACCCCTTTGTTGTGCCTGACCTGCCTCACCAAATTGTCCTGACCAGAGCCATGCTACCTGAATCCCTCAGCCCTGGGGCGCCGGACTTGACCGATGTCCGAGACAACATCAAGGCAGTTGAAGGCATAGCAGATGGGATCATTGTCAATACTTTTGAAGAATTGGAAGCAGAATATGTCAAGGAGTACAAGAAAGTCAAAGGAGACAACATTTGGTGTGTTGGTCCTGTTTCTGCTTGCAACAAGATGGACTTGGACAAACTTGAGAGAGGTCAAAAGGGTTCAATTGATGAGCAGGAATGCTCAAAATGGCTCGATTTACAGGAACCCGGATCGGTAGTTTACGCTTGTTTAGGCAGCATTTGTGGGCTAACAACTTCCCAACTTGTGGAAATTGGGTTAGGGTTAGAAGCATCAAACCATCCATTCATTTGGGTGATAAGAGGAGGTGAGAAAACACAAGAGTTAGTGAAATGGATTGAGATGGAAAAGTTTGAAGAAAGGACTAAAAGGAAAGGACTTTTGATCAAAGGTTGGTCACCACAAGTTCTAATCTTGTCACATAAGGCAATAGGAGGATTCTTGACGCATTGCGGTTGGAATTCGACGATTGAAGGAGTTTCTTTTGGGGTACCAATCTTGGCATGTCCTTTATTTGCAGAGCAGTTCATGAATGAGAAATTGGTTGTAGAAGTGCTAGGAATTGGTGTAAGTGTTGGAGTTGAAGAAGCTGTGACATGGGGTTTGGAAGAGAAAGCAGGGTTAGTGATCAAAAGGGAGAGAGTGGAGAAAGGTGTTGTTAGAATTATGGATAAAGGTGAAGAAGGAGAGGAGAGGAGGAAGAGGGCAAGGGAGATTGGTGAGATGGCCAAGAAAGCAATTCAAGAAGGTGGATCTTCCTACTTCAATATGGAATTGTTGATTCAGTTTGTGTGGAAATGGAATGCAACTAATAATTAGAGTTCATATAAATAAATAAAAATTGTGGCATGGTGTTTTCTCTTTTTCTTGTATGGGAAAATATATAAAACATCAAAAAATGCATCCATAAAAATTAGAAAGAGCTTCGTTTTTTGTTTTTTAAATGTAGTAGAGTAGAACCTTTATTTTTATATTTGCTAGTCAGTCACAAAGACTTGTAGAAAAAAATGAAATAAAATAAATTAGGAAATACGCATTTTTGAGGATTAGAGAAAAGTACTTTTTAACTATTTTGAGTGTATTAACCTAATAATTAGGTATTTGTTGTGCCTATAAACAGTAAAGAATTAGACCAAAAAGAAAAAAACAATAAAGAAAGTAAGTAATTTGTGGGCTTTACATTAGGAATGGGCCAACACGAATATACTAATAAAGGCTTTATATTCTTGGCCCATAGGCTGGAAAAATGAATGTTTCGTCCCATATACTAATCTGTCACCCTTGCTGCCGTATCTTTATTTGCTTTGGATTCTGCCATGGACTAATTCTTTTTTTATTATTAAAATACTACGTTTATATTATTAAATTATCATTATAATATCATGAATCAAACATCTAATATACTATATCATAAAACGATGTGTACTAATCAGTTGAAACGAAGCTCGCCGAAAATTAAAAAAGAGAAGATTAATTCAAAGTCCATACTTTTTTATGTACAAACTTCATTTTACAAAAATATAATAATTTCTTTCTTCGATCGAGAATTAACCGAATTATTAAGAGGCAAAGGTGGAATCACTCATGAAACTTCTACAATGTTTGTCCTAAACACATGGAGAAGACTTATCAGAAAATTCTAAAATTCTTCGATATTATTCTGTGTCAACTTATTCTTCACATCCACGTTAGCTGAATTCATGGGTATGAAGTAACTCTGACTTGTCTGAGTAAAGAATATACCCAGACGCAACTCTTATCTTACTTCCTTTTTTTCTGAAAACAAAAGAAATGAAAGAAAATCTTGTGTATTTCTTTTGAACAACAAATCACCACATTCCTTCCTACACATGCACCACATACTCTTACGGCTTTGTCCACTTCCTTTCCGGTCATCTCATCTACAACTTGCTCTCCATCATCTCTAAACAAGACAAACATAGTTTCGTAGGCTCTTACATCACCACACAACCACAGCATTGTGAACCGTCTACCTTTGCATGTATATATATATGTAACATTACAAGAGAAACAATTTAGCTCAGAAATTACAACCCTTTTGCATAATTTATCCCGTCTCGAATCTCAATCTCCACCACCATGACTGCCGAATCCCTGCAGCTCCACTTTGTTTTGTTTCCATTTTTAGCCCAAGGCCACATGATTCCTATGGTAGATATAGCTAGAATGTTAGCGAAAAATGGAGTCATAATCACCATTTTCACCACACCAATCAATGCAAAACGTTTTGCTCCAATTCTTGCTCGCGCCATAGACTCTGGTCTCCCAATTCGCCTAGTTGAAATCCAGTTTCCAAGCGAAAAAGTTGGATTGCCAAAAGACTGCGAGAATTTCGACATGATGCCTAAACTATCTATGGCAGGGCAATTTTTTACTGCAATCGATATGCTACATGAGAGGGTAGAGCCAGCGTTCGAAGGGCTAACACCTAGGCCGAACTGCATAATCTCAGATATGTGTCATCCATACACTACTCAGATAGCTAGCAAGTTCGGGATTCCAAGAATTTCTTTCAATGGATTTTCTACATTTTGCTTGCTATCCTTGAATAACTTGTACACTAGCAAGGTTCTTGAAAACATAACCTCTGATACAGAACGCTTCATTGTGCCAGGATTACCTGATCACATCGAACTAACCAGAAAACAGTTGCCAGAAGCCGCGATTGATATGACCAGTTTCGGTGAAAAAGTGAGAGATTCTGAATTGGGAAGCTATGGGATGATTATCAACTCCTTTGAAGAGTTGGAGCCAGCATACGTCCAACGATACAAAGAGGCAAAAGGCGACAAAGTTTGGTGTGTTGGTCCAGTTTCTCTCTGCAACAAAGACAACTTAGACAAGATTCAAAGAGGTAACAAGCCATCGATCGATGAAATCGAATGCTTAAAGTGGCTGAATTCACAAGAGCCAGAGTCCGTAATCTATGCTTGTCTTGGTAGCCTATGTAATCTCACAAATTCGCAACTAAAAGAGCTGGGATTAGCCTTAGAAGAATCAAACAAGCCATTCATTTGGGTCATAAGGAGTGGAGGAAACCTAAAGGAACTAGAGAAGTGGCTAGTAGAAGATGGTTTCGAGGAAAGAACTAAGGGTAGAGGCCTTATTATTCGAGGCTGGGCACCGCAAGTAGTAATACTCTCACACACAGCAATAGGAGGATTCTTAACTCACTGCGGGTGGAATTCAACACTTGAGGGGATAACTGCAGGAAAGCCAATGGTTACTTGGCCATTATTCGCGGACCAGTTCTGCAATGAGAAGTTGGTGGTGAAAGTTCTGAAGACTGGGGTGAGTGTTGGGGCAGATATTACTATAAGGTGGGGAGAGGAAGAGAAGACAGGAGTGTTGGTGAGAAAGGAAGATATCAAGAATGCCATAGAAAAGGTGATGAATGGAGAAGGTGGGGAGAGTGAGGAGATGAGAAGAAGAGCACTCGAACTTAGCGAAATGGCGAAGAAAGCAGTAGAGGAAGGAGGGTCTTCTTATCTCAACATGAAGCTCCTAATAGAAGATATCAAGCAACAAGCACCATAAACGCATTATATGCTCTCTTTTTCATTTTTGTAGGAAACTTATTTTATGGTTCATTGCAAATGTGAAGTTCTTTTCGAATCACCATTGTTGAGTTTTTATAGATAATTTGAAACCAAGATTTTGTCTTTGAGACTTTTTTACGAACTGCAAATAAGGTGTGCTAGAAATTATTAAACTAATGAGGTAGTGGAACCATGATTAAGAGGTTAGAATACACATGTCAAGTGTAGAGAATTAAAATTTTGATTAGCTAATTAAAAATAAATAAACAAGACCTTATCTTTCAATGTCATGCCCCGATCTGTATTCGATGGAAAAATTGGCCATTAACGTTAGAAAATTTCTTTTCTTTTTAGCCTATGTTTTTTCTCAACCCTTTTCTTATATGGTGATGCTCTTTTTATTTATTAATGGAGTCGTCATACAAGAATGGTTGAAAGAACATTTATAAAAATGATCGCCGTAATTGTTTTCTTATGCCGGCCAACATAAAACAAATCAACTGCTAGAGTCCATTACTAGAAAGTAGAAAGAACATTGAATAAAAATCATCGCCGTTACAACTCTATTCATTCGTCTCTCCTTTGTCTACAGAACAAGTCTTACTTTCTCTCTCTTCATATTTCATCATCATCAAAGATGAACAACCTGCTTACGGTAATTTTGTTCAAACCGATTGAAAACTCCTTTTTCTAACAGTAGTGATATTTTCCCTTATGATTTTCCCTTTTCTGTTTGTTGTACGTTTTGATTTTAATTTGTTTTTTGTACTGCTGGTTCGGAGTTTAATTAGTGTCGCCTACTGTGGAATTAGCACCGGTAATTACCATCAGCTATGCCCAAAGTTCGATTTTTTTTGGACTTTTGGGCTGAATTCTTCTGAATTAGAGATTCTTTAGGGATAAACCCTAGTTTTTCTTTTTTTCTTTTTTCAAATTTAATTGGAGGGAGGGTATTTCATGTTATTGAATCCCAATTTCAGGATTCATTTGTAAGTGATGCAAAAGATGGGCGTCCCAGCGATGCAGATATCGAAATGGGGATGCAGTTTTCAAAGAGTAACTCTGATATGGGAATGGAAGCTTTCAATAAGCAGGTATTTCATACTCCAATTCTGTACTGCAGACTGAAATTCGTAATTTTAATTCTCGTTGCTTTTGATATCTTATTTGCTTTGTCCTTTCTATGTCAGATACAAGATGTTCAGAAACAGGTTGATAATGTAGCCGCACTGCTCAAGAGTATGAAGGTGATCTGTTAATTCTCATCTGATCATATATGTTGCTGACTACTCATAGTACATATACTAGACATCTCTGACAGTAAAGTGTTGCTAAGCGGTCGCTGAAAATGAAGCTTTCTAATCTTCATTTTTATGCAGGAAGCTAATGAGGAATCAAAGGCTGTTACAAAGGCATCGGCAATGAAAGGTAACCAATTCTTAGTTTGCAACAGTAGTGAGTTTACTGATCAGGTAACCGATTGGTTTCTGGCTCATGACCTGCAAATAGTTGATTACAAGACATAAGGGGTCAGTTTTTTACTGCTAGTGTTCTAGGAAAGTCTCTATCTAGTAAATATAGATTACTCTATCCAACATCTTACAGCCAATTCTTAAGGAGATGGATTTTTTTTTTGGTCTTATTCTATTCTATTGATCCTAATTCCCTGAGCGTGCTGTTTAGATGTCATCACTCAGAAAATTGTTTACAAGTGCAGCTATAAAACGGCGTATGGAGAAAGATGTTACCGAAGTCAGTAAAATTGCGCGAAGTGCCAAAGCAAAACTTGAAGCATTAAACAAAGAGGTATAGCTCGCTCCTTTTGCTACTAAGTTTTCCTTCACTTCCTGAGAAAAACGGGCAAGGATATAACTGTTTCTCCCATTTCCATTTTTTGGGTATCTTTTGCTTCCAGAACTTAGCCAATCGACAAAAACCAGGGTGTGGAAAGGGAACTGCTGTTGACAGATCAAGGATGAATGTTACAAAGTATGTTCCAAGAAATGGTACTTTAGTGAGAGAGTCTTGCTTTCTTCTTTTACAAATTTTGTTCATATTCTGAGTTTGATTTTTTATATTTTTATATTTTGAACTGCAGTGCCCTGGCAAAAAAGTTCAAGGATCTAATGACAGAGTTCCAGGTATATCAACATGTCAAGCTGGCTATCTGTCATTGGGTTTGCTAATTTGTTTCTCATCTTTATACTTCGGTTTCAGAATCTAAGAAAAAGGATCCAGGATGAGTATCGTGAAGTTGTGGAGAGAAGAGTCATTACAGGTTATAAATACCTATTTTCTTATAGATATGCTTCCCTCCACTTTCAAAGACCAAGTTTTCACTAACTACTTTTGCTTACTGTGTTATCTGTAACTGAGCAGTTACGGGAACCAGACCGGATGAAGAGGTAAGCTTAAATTGTCCCACTTGAAACCATTCATTCTCTAATGCTCTAGTGAAGGATATTGGAATAACTACCCCCATTGTTTATTGAAATTTTTAGACAATCGACCACCTGATCGAAACTGGAAATAGTGAACAAATCTTTCAGAAAGCAATTCAAGAACAAGGCCGAGGACAGGTATAACTCTTCTAATGTTCAACACAAAATGCAGAGGAAAGCCTTGCTTAAAGAAACTTGCTGTGTAGTCTATGATTACAAACTCTCAGCCTCTCTGCTTTGCTTAAGCAACTTATGACTTTAACCCATGAATTCAGGTATTAAATACACTGGAAGAAATCCAGGAGAGGCATGATGCTGTAAAAGAAATAGAGAAAAAACTTCTTGACTTGCACCAGGTGTGTAAACAGCTAGACGACTAGATATTGGAATTTTCAACAGTAAACATATCTAATTAATATGACTTTTATTTGTCAGATTTATCTTGACATGGCAGTTCTAGTCGACGCACAAGGCGAGATCTTAAATGACATTGAAAGTCAGGTTTGTTTCTCCTTGCATCTCTTTTGTTGTTGTTGTTGGTAAGTATAGGGTTGGCACAGCATGTTAATGAAAATGTCATCTTTGGGTTGGTTACAGGTGGCAAATGCTACGCACCATGTTCAAGATGCTACAGATGCTCTGAAAACTGCGAAGAGTTTGCAGAAGAAATCAAGGAAATGCATGATGATTGCCATCATCTTGTTACTCATCATTGCGGCTATCATTGTCCTCTCTATCTTGAAACCTTGGAAGAAGAACTAACCAATACACCAAAATCACGTTACTTTGTGCTAATTATATTATTGCTTCATTAATTTTTATATTTTCATAAGATAAACCTGTGTGTACAAAATAATGCAAGATGTTGTTCTGCAAAACACATTCGAATTCCCTCAGTTTGCCAGAATCTTTCTTCAAAACTACTTCTAGTTTCAATCTTGAAAAAAAGATTTTCATTTTTTTCAGTTATAAATAAATAAATAAATAATTGAAGAAAACTGCAGAAAACATAAAACAACAACAAAGTTCAATTTCTTATAACAAAGTTTGAGAGGAAACAAAACAAGTACTTAATTATTAACTAAATGTAAAAATAAAATATGGCATAATAATCGCCTGAATGTAATGTAATTAATTATTGCCACAAATTTATTCACCCAAGTTCCCACATCAGGAACTGGTTAATGCTTCTTCAATTGAAATTGAAATGATTCCTTCTTCACATCCTTGCCTTAGCAACCATCTCAGTGCCACCACCCATTCCCATGGATCCTGGCCTAGTCCATGTTTCTTTGAATTGCTCCTCGGTCACTCCTGCAAATGCAAAACAAAACAAAACATAACTTTCTTGTATTGAATTGAATTCATATTTATATGATAAAAGAAAGCAAGAAAGAAATGATTTGATTTGATTACCTTTCCCCATTGCAGCAGTGGATGAAATCCCTCCCTGCACTGTCTTGAGATACCTATCATAATAGTTTGCACCTGACCATTTCTGATGTGCAAGAGTGTCCACTCCGTTCCTCCTCTCCTCCCTCTGGATCCTCTCCACATAAGCCAGCATCCCCCTCTGCGCAAAATCCCTCGCGAACGTGTCGATGATCAGTGCATCCGCATGGAAACCCGCCAGTGTTATGAACTGCCAGCAGTACCCGAGACGAGCGATCTTCGGAATGAAATCTCTCATCTGCTCATCATTCATCCCAGACGCATCCCAATTGAAAGATGGTGACAGATTATAGGCCAACATCACCTCCGGGTGCACAGCTTTCACACCTTCCGCAAACCCCGTGCACTCACCAAAATCTGGACTCCCAGTCTCCATCCAAATCACATCGGCATGGGGAGCGAACGCCCTGCCTCGAACAACCGCAGCCTTCACCGACCCTTTAAACCTGTAAAACCCTTCTCTAGTCCTCGGCAAGTCCCAGTCCCAGAAGAGATTGTTGAGCCCCAATCGCTCAGCAATCTCCCTGCTTTGCTCGTACGAGAGGCACTTGTCATAGCTAGAATGGTTCATCCATTCGTTCAGCCTCCTCTTCTTCTCGTGCTCCCCGAGATTCATCCTCTCGATAGCATCCACAACACATTGAGAGAACGTTTTGAGCTGCGCTGCCGCAATCCAGTTGTCCTCAATAGCCTGAAGTTCAGCTCCAGGTTTCCCAGCAGCCATTGCTTCCGCCAAGAGACCAGCCAAGTTTTTCCCTCGAAGGCTCGGATTGGTTGCCCCGAGGATGAACTGATGGTCCCTGGAATCCACATTGGTCTGGATCAAAGTAGCAGCCTCGGCATCAGTCCTAGCAACCAACACGGTCTCCACCCCCATGACATCAAACTGCAACCTTGCAGCCACAAGCCTGTTAATGTGTTCACTAACACCAACAAGAACCTTCCCTGCCATATGACCACATTTCTTGGTGACAGAGGACTGGTCCTCGATATGCACGCCAGCAGCACCGCGCTCAACGAAGAGCTTGCAAAGCTTGACGGTGGCAGTGGTGCCACCGAAACCAGTATCCCCATCGGCAATGATTGGCTTCAAATAATCAACATAAGGAGTCCGAGCCCTCTCTTCCCGGCTCATGCTCATTCTCGCCTCCTTCTGCTTCCGGTCATGATACTGCTGCGCGAAGAAGAGATGCTCGACTTTGTTGGGGACAGTGTCGTAAGGGTAGTCGGCAAGGTCAGGGCCTGGCTCGTTGGTGCTGGTGTGCGTGGAGGAGCATTGCCAGCCGGAGACGTAGATGGTGTCCAAGTGCTTGGCCATCATGGCTACTTGGACAGGATCGAGTGAGCCAAAAGTCCTTGAAGCAGTGCCGTTGGCTTGATGGCTCTTGAGTGTTCGCCACAGCTTCTTTGCCATCTCATTCGACCCATAGCTCTGCTTAAGGTTGCCTCTTAGCGCTACAACGTCTCTCGCCGAATACGGCCTCTTGGTTAGCTTGAACCTCTCTGAGCTCCACCATGCCTGCACCTCTGCAACCTCAGCTTCAAATCTTCCTTCTTCCTCCATAATCTGCTTCATCACAACATTCGAATTCTACTAATTAATATGCTGAATTATTATTATGATAATTCAAAAAGGAGGAAGAAAAAAACCAATTTCATTTATTAATGGGAAGACATACAAATAGTGAGCTACTAGCCAAATGATACTAAGAGTTAAATCTCAAATACCAGTCTGTGAATTCATATGTTAGGACAAAAAACTTCTAAATTGATTGCAATTGCTATATTTTAACTCATTGTAGCTTCCGCTTTGCGAGAATTGCCATGGAACTATAACAATTCTAACATATCTACAAACCATTTAAGCAAGGACATGCATGTTAATCACCTAAATTCCAACTTCTTGAATTGTGAATTCTTACTAATTAGTGAAAGTAAATGCAAAAGAGGAAGACAAATTAATTAAAAATGGAGGAAAAAAGCAATAGCATTATAGTAGAGTAATTTAGACATGAAAAGATGTGAATTTGCTGCTAATTAAAAGCTTACCATTGAAGGGACTGAGTTATAAGATGCAGCCATGGCTCTATAGAAATGTTTCTTTTTTCTTTTCTTTTTTTAACTCTCTTGTAAATGAATTACACAGACAAGTTCAAGCAATGGGTCCTCAAGCTCCCTCAATTTATAGTAAAAATATAAGGGGAGGAAAAAAATATAAAAAAGAAAAGATAAATTCCTTCGTGTCTATATCTTATCTCTTTTTTCTTTTTCTTGAAGAAATAAATGAAATATAATAATAGATTGGCATGAAAGAATGTGTTTATCTTCAGGAAATAAGCGAAACATGTCCCTAGGGAAATGCATTTGCAAGGCACGTATGGTGACGACAACTATTCCAAAACTACAATCCCTTGCCACCCCTACACAGGCTACACTACACACATAACACTTTTGTCCTCTTTCATTCATTTTCCATGATGTCACCTTCTCTTATCAATATTCAATAATATTACTATACATAACTGATTTCTCTTCTACAGTCCTTCTTTCTGCCGTTTTCCTTTTCCTTGCTGATTTTCACGTAACTGCCTTCGTTCTTGACTCTACTGCACTACGTAGTACGTACTCATCTTGCGATCAATAATGTAATTCTAATATTATTGGTTTATTTTCTCCTTAGGTTTCAAGAATCAAAAGGGGCATTCAGAGTGTTATAAAAACAAAAAGTAGTTACTAGTACTGATTAGTATGATAATAAAACCTTTACCCTTTGTACGGAACCGAAATGCACCAAGGAAAAGAGGAGAAATTTAACTAGGGAAAGGAAAGGAAAGGAGAATAAGGGAATTTGTAGAGAAATTCCTTTGTATGGCTGTATTTTTTATATACTAGGGAAAATGAAGGAAATTTCCTTTAAATCAGCCCAAGCCCAGGAAATTTTTTTTAAACCAGCTCAAGCCCATGACTTTTCTAGCTGAGTTTCTAATTTCCTTCCTTGTGGGAGGAAATTTTTTGTAAGCCAGGGAGGAAATTTTTACAATTTATTTCCTCCTTATTCCCTTCCAGTCCCCTTGATTCCCTTACAATTTTTTTTCCCATACAAAGGGAAATTTTTAAAATTTCCTTTCCCTTCTTTTCTTTTCCATCATAATCCTGGTTCCATACATAGGCTTAGGGATGATGATAAAACGTTTCTAATTTGAACTAAAAAGAAACGAGGAACTTTTTACATTATTTAGGAAATAAAAAGATTACAATAAAACTCAAATACAAAATCAAATAACAACCCAACAAAAAAATAAAGCACTTAGTTTTCATTGAATGTTAGTTGCTTGATATCTTCAATAAGCCTTTTCATATTAACATAAGAAGATCCTCCAACTTCAATTGCTTTCTTTGCCATTTCACTAAACTCTTTTGCTCTTTTCCTCCTCCCTTCACCTTCCTCTCCTCCATCCATCACCATATTTACAGCATTCTCAACACTCTCCTTCCTCACCAAAACCCCAATCTCCTCCTCCTCTCCCCACTGCATACAACACTCAACTCCAACACCAACACCAATCTTCAAAATCTCCACAACCAACTTCTCATTCCCAAATTGATCCCCGAAAAGCGGCCAAGTAACCATTGGCAATCCAAAACTTATCGCTTCCAGTGTCGAATTCCACCCGCAATGTGTCAAGAAGCCACCAATTGCAGGATGTGACAGTATTGAAACTTGTGGCGCCCATCCTCTGATTACAATTCCCCTGTTTTTAGTCCTCTCTTCAAACCCATTTTCCACCACCCATTTCTCTATCCCTTTTGAACATTCTCCGCTCCTAATCACCCAAATAAATGGCTTTCTTGATGCTTCTAATCCCAATCCAAGTTCAATCAATTGGGAAGTTACAAGATTACAAATGCTACCTAGACAAACATAAATTACAGAAGCAGAGTGCTTTGAATTTAGCCATTTGAAGCATTCAATTTCATCAATTGATGACTTGTTACCTCTTTCAATCCTGTCTAGCTCGTCTTTGTTGCTCAAAGAAACTGGACCGACCCACCAAACTTTATTTTCCCCTCTTTCCTTTTTCAGTAATTCAACGTACCCTGTTTCCAGTTCTTCAAAAGAATTGAAGATAAAACCATAACTCACCGTTTCAGCATCCATTATTCTGTCAGTCATGTCTAGCAAATTAACTCCAGCTCCAGGCCATGTTTTTCCAGTAAACTCGACTCGATCGGGCAATCCAGGAATAACCAAAGTATCGGATTCAGATCCTATGATGTAATTCTCCACAACCTTGTAACTCTGAATATGTTGCAAGCACACGGTAGAAAATGTAGAAAACCCGTTGAAAGAAATCCTTGGAACACCAAACTTGGTAGAGATTTTACTAGTGAACGGAAGACACATATCTGATATTATGCAGTTGGGTTTCGGCTTTAGGTCTTGAAACATCTGCTCCGCTTCATCTTGCAGCAATTGGGCCGCGGACATGAAGTTGTGGGATAGCGCTAACGAAGGCAACATGTCGAAATTCTCACAATTTTCGGGCAATCCTGCTTCTTGGGTCGGGAATTTGAGTTCTACAATGCGAATTTGGTGGTTGGAGGAAGCTAAAGCTCGAGCGAAAGTTGTCGCGAAACGCTTGAAATTGATTGGGGTGGTGACTATGGTTACGATGACGCCATGCTGTGACAACATTTTGCCGATGTCGACCATTGGGATCATGTGGCCTTGGGCCATGAAAGGGAAGAGAACAAAGTGGAGTTCTTGTGATTGGGAAGACATGGTTAGTAGTACTTAGTAGCAAATTAGAAAGGACTGCAATTTGGTATGAATACAAGTGGAGAGAGTGGAACTAGCTAGGCTTTTTATAGCTTGATTTTTCCTTTGAACTGTAGTTTACTTGGCCATCAAACTTCAAATTTGACTGGTGACTGACAGCATCTAAGAATTTTCTTTAATGTGTGGTTTGAAAGATGGGGATGATGATATGGAGAAAGGAAATACTATGAGATGTGATGAGATGAGATCATCAAAACCAATCAATTTTTTTATCAATTTATAAAAATAAAGGGAAACTATAATGCAGTCCCACAGTATCCCTTTGTTGTTGATTTAGTCCTTAAATTATACTTTTATATATAAACCTTTTCTTAGTTTTTCAATTAAATTTATAATGAATTAACGAGTTATAATTAAGAGAGAAGGAATTAGAATTATTCTTTAAACTAATTTAGGAGCTCACTCTGTTTTTTTTTCAAGAGTTGGATAAGTTTGTAATTGTAGCAGACAGAATAATGATTAATGAGAGTGCACATGATATATGATATTATCCGGAAGGAAATGCGTCATTTGCTAAATTTGTTTTGCAAGACGTCGAATTTGACTCCGGCTTCCAGGTTTGAGAATCCAGACGCTTCGTCTGCCCGAGCTTCTTTTCTTTTTCTTAGTCCTCAATCCTCATATATTCATTCAGCTATCCATGAATTTAGTGAGTAAAAAAATAATTTACTAAAAAATAAAGCACTATACTTTACACGATTTAATGTACTCCCTCCGGTCTCGAAAAAATGTTATTTTCCAGTGAATTCTTACTATTCACAATACTTGTCATTTATTTTTTCCGAAGTATATATTTTGTGCAAATGACAAATTTTTTTTTATGAATCAACCCAATTTGATGATGGTGTGGTAATTTGAGTGAAAATTAGGAGTAAAAATGAAACAATGTAAAATAAAATAAGATCAAAAATATTATTCTACGAATTTTTACTATTCTAAAAAGATATTATTTCGAAACCGGATGGGGTGTAATTTATAATCTTGTTACGGTAACGAATAATACTATTGATGGGTTTTTTTTTTTTTTAGTCTGAGACATGACATAGTTGTAAAAAAAACAGAGAATAACTAGAAGATATCGGAACGGCTTTCAGAAATGTCCAGTAGAATGGAAACAAAAAACCGTGAGCGGCAGGATTCGAACCTGCGCGGGCAAAGCCCACATGATTTCTAGTCATGCCCGATAACCACTCCGGCACGCTCACAACATGTTGAAACTATGATCAGATATTTCTGTACTAAAATAAAAATTCAAAAAGGACGTTATGGGATAGTTTGTCCACAAAAAAAAACCCGACCATCATCATATCCTATATGATAAAAAAAGGACAAAGAAAGAGAAAGACCATCAAGTCCAAAGGTATGAGATTATTTTACTGCAATTTGACACCTCCACAGTTGACGGAGCTTGCATTTGGCCTAACAATATCAAAAGGGTGAAAGAATTTGGAGTTCTGGATTTGGTGGATTCTTGGCACTAATGGGTTAGCTCTCCTTTCCTTTCCTCTCCTTTCCTTTCCTTTCCTTTCTTATTGGCTAATGGCTATGCTCATTTCTCTGTTTTTTCAACTTCTTTGCTAATTCATTTAACAATATATATATAGAGTTAGTGTCGGTGGTGCACCAAATCAATTTTAAATGGGTGGGCTTTCTTAATTTGGCAAGTTCATTGTGTTGTTTCAGATCTGTACCAATAAGATAGTGGTGAACTTTCTTACTAATGTTGTTAATTAGTTGACTAGTTGAATACGAGTATGTTTTAATGTAGTCAACTTGCGCTTATGTCTGCTGTCTGAAGCACCCAATGTTAGTTAGCGAATGAAACTATTTCTAAGTAGTTTTACAGTAAAACAAATGAGTTAAGCAAATGTTGTTGCATCTTTGAACCCCATCTAATGGTCCCATTTAGCCTTTTATGTAAACTTAGCTAGGTATCTTAAACAAACATACATAGTTGCCACTTCGAAGCCATCGTGACACGGAGAATTATTCACTACTTTCGGTGTTCTGTTCTTGTAAGTCTACATGGATCGTCCAACCAACATGTTGCTTACGTGTAGACAATTAGAAACAATCAACTCTGCTAATGTCTTATTATACTGAGAGTGAGAGGTAACTAGACTATATGTAATCACTCTGTAAATATAATTAGATGATAAATGTAGGTGTGTGTGAAGATGGAACACTTTTGGTATATATATATTACATAAAACTATAGTCAACTAGAAGTTTTGGACTAGTCTGTTAATAGGGATCTTTTATGTCTAGAATACTTCTACTAACATACTCCCTCCGTCCAACAATAAACGTAGTTTTAGGATTGCAGGAAAGCGCAGCCCAATGGTCTTTGATCTTATTTTATTCCACATTGTTTTATTTTTACCTTTAATTTTCACTCAAATTATCACACCATCATAAAATTGGGTTGATTAAAAAAAAAACTTGTCATTTGCACAAAATATATACTTCGGAAAAAATAAAACGACAAAAACTCTAAATAGTAAAAAAATACGTTTATTGTTGGACGGAGGGAGTACAATATAAACTGCCATATTTGTTGGACAGGACTGATAAAACCCAGGATTTTTTGCATGCTATAGCTCTCTCACTTCTATTACCATTTCTGTTTTCTGCTATCTATAGTTTGCATTTTAAGTCTTCTTTAGTGCTCTTCACTTCCATTGACCAGATTTTTTTTCAATGGGTTCAGAATCACCGCTGCAACCTCACTTTGTTCTAATTCCTCTAATGTGTCCTGGCCACCTTATTCCTATGGTGGACATTGCTAGACTTGTAGCCCAACTTGGTGTGACAGTCACATTAGTTACCACACCACTCAATGCCATCAGATTCAGCACAATCATTGACCAAGACGTAAAATCCGGGCTCCCGATTCGTCTCCTCCAACTCCGATTCCCCTCCACTGAAGTTGGATTGCCAGAAGGTTGTGAGAATCTTGACTCATTGCCTGGAAGAGATCAAGAAACAAGCAAGAAGTTCATTTTTGCAGGTAGTATGTTGCAGCAGCCAATAGAACAGTACTTGGAGGAGACAAATCCTTACCCAAGTTGCATTATTGCTGACAGGCATCTTCCTTGGACTGTTGAAATAAGTAAGAAATTTCAAATTCCAAGGTTAGTTTTTGATGGGATGAGCTGCTTTTCTCTTGCTTGCACGCACAACATTCGTGCTTCCAGGATCTATGAGAAGGTTTCTGATGATCATGAACCCTTTTTGGTGCCTGGTTTGCCAGATGAGATTGAACTGACTAGAGCTCAGCTACCACATGAATTCAGCAGAACTTCTGCGCGCTCGGATTTGCACGAAAAGATGCTAGCTGCAGACAATGATTCTCATGGGGTTGTGGTGAATACATTTCAAGAATTGGAACCAGGATATGTGAAGGGGTATCAAGAATCTTCAGGACAAAAGGTTTGGTGCATTGGCCCGGTTTCGCTGCTCAACAAAGACATCTCAGACAAGGCTTGCAGAGGTAACAAGTCCACAATTGATGAAAACCAGTGCCTGAAATGGCTCGACCTATGGCCACGAGGCTCGGTTGTTTACGCTTGTCTTGGAACTCTCAGCTGCCTCTCACCTCTGCAGCAGATTGAGCTTGGGTTGGGGTTAGAAGCAACAAACAGACCATTCATATGGGTCATCAAAGAAGGAGGAAATGAATCATTAGACGAGCTCGAGAAGTGGCTATTCGACGAAGGATTCAAAGAAAGAACTCGAAGGAGAGTTCTTTTGATCCGCGGATGGGCTCCACAGACATTGATCTTGTCCCATGATGCAATAGGAGGGTTCTTGACGCATTGCGGTTGGAATTCAGTGATCGAAGGGGTGAGTTGTGGTGTGCCAATGATCACTTGGCCAATCTTTACTGATCAGTTTTATAATGAGAAGTTTCTTGTCAAAGTTTTGAGGATTGGAGTGAGTGTTGGTGCAGAAATCGCCATGAAATGGGGAGAGGAAGAGAAGTATGGTGTGATGGTGAGAAGAGAGGAGATAAGGATGGCTATAGAGGAAGTAATGGGTGATAAGGAAGAAGGAGAAGAGAGGAGAGACAGAGCAGGAAAACTTGGAGTAATGGCAGAGGAAGCAATAGAGGAAGGAGGATCTTCTCATCAAAATATTAGGCTGTTTATTGAAGATGTCATCCAACAAGCCTTGTCAATGAAGCAACTCCATTAGAGACTATTATTTTCTAGCAGTAATTTAGAAAATGATTTTGTGTTATTAGGCCTTCTTTTTACCATTTAGTAGCTTTTATTTGTTTTGTGACCAAAATATTTTTCTTTCAAGAAATATCAACATTTTCAGAAATTTATTTGGTTTTGCTTACACAAGAATATCAATTTTAATATGGTTGAACCGATCTAGATTGGTTGTCATATGTCACTTGTTTTATCGACTAATTAGTTTTAAACTCACACGTTGCATGAATGTTATAGCTTATGAAACATTTATTTTTTTTAAATATTATATATAATTTCTTTGTCTTTAGTGATAGCATTTGCAAATATACAAGAAAAAATCCATAGTGGTAAAATAAATATTACAAAATGCAAGAAATCTAAAGAATTCTTAGAATAACTTAAAATAAACACATGAAGTGCTTGAAAGAAGTATGCATCAACTTAATCTTGAATGATGGCACCTTTTTTTATAAAACTAGGTAATTTTGGCACGTGCGTTGCACGTGCGGCAATTTTTATATGAAATAAATTTGATTATTTTTGTGTTGAT